>BPLR01005665.1:0-71109 GCA_021605095.1 Caerostris extrusa | reverse complement strand
ACTCCCTGTCCCATTATGGAGTTTATTTTCATGATTTACATGCTATATGTAAAAATTATGTATGTTATATAACATCAAAAATATTTAATTGAAAAAGTTCCAACCTCATTGTTTAAACTCTTTACTCAGTAAATATAATTTACAAATAATTTAAACTTCTGAAGTGGGTGAGAAAGGATAAAATCAAAGACCAGGGGCCGCTCTTGAATGTGGCGTCAAATATTCTTCATCAAATTCCAGCCAAGCAAAGTGGGGCCAACCTGTAAGAGAAGTGAATTTCCAACAAATAAAAAATTTGGCTACCACATTTGGCGACTTATACCTCAGTTGGCGCCAAAAAAAGCTAACAAATCCCAATTGCCCCTATTTTACGATTTGGCCAAGAAAAGTAATAAATTAAGTCATTCAGCAAAAATATATATATGCATATATACAACGGCACTAATTAATACAATTCTTACATACATACATTAATACCTACATATAACAGCATGGAATTAGAGAATAATTTTTTTAAGATATGCTCGTTCTGTGTTCTTTTTTCTCCTTTATTTATTGAACGCAGTTTTTGCTTTTAAGAAATTAGCGTAATATTAAATTTTAACATTATTTACAATAGTTTTTCAAAATCAATGATATTTTTCTGAGCAAAAATGGATTGTAAAGAAATTATACTTAATTTAATTTATTGCATAACAATTCTATTTCGTGATTATGCTGTAAAGGATTATCATAACTGTTAATAGTTTCTCTGGTGTTTTAATACGATTACTTAATAATCCTCCTTTTTTTTATCGGCGTTAATGCACCAGACTATTTGTAAAGAGACTTTCTTGGTAAAATGTTAGAACACGCATTTATTCATCAATTAAATGTATTTCTATATAATTTTAACGCCCCTTTGTACGCTTCCATTCCATTTGAATTATTTTAATTTCAATTAAAAGATTCTTAAAAACTCACACAGATAAATTAAAGTAATAGTTAAAAGAGAATTTTTTTCAACAATGCGATATGTTTTAAAAAGAAAAAAATGAAAAATAGAAGTGATTTATTTTTATAAAGCTCCTTAGTACGATTTATTCCATTAGCATTTGTTAAACGAAGCAAGGCTTTGTCTAATTTCCTGTAAAGTCGAGACCCTTTTTAATTAGTTTGTCTGACGAATTGTTCGACTCATATTAAAAAAAATAGAATTAATTTTTCTTTTAAGAATAAGGAACTCTTTAAAACTTGTGTTCACCGAAGTTATTGTGCCTATTTTACAAGCCCATGAATTGCTGCTTGCTTAAAAGATGGCTGTTTTTTAAAATATTTTTTGTGGTTTACTTCAGTTGAGAAAAATCAAAAGAATCGTGTTTTGTATTTGAATAATGTTGATCATAATATTGAATCATCGAATAAAATAATGTTCAATGAATAATGTTGAATCATCAAATCATAATGTTCGACAAATAATGTTGAATCATCAAATCTTAATGTTCAACAAATAATTTTGCATCATCAAATCTTAATGTTCAACAAATAATGTTGCATCATCAAATCTTAATGTTCAACAAATAATGTTGCATCATAAAATCTTAATGTTCAACAAATAATGTTGAATCATAAAATCTTAATGTTCAACAAATAATGTTGCATCATCAAATCTTAATGTTCAACAAATGATGTTGAATCATCAAAATCTTAATGGTGATCTTAAAGTTCAATAAATGTCATCGATCATACTGTTGAATAAAATCATAATGTTGAATAAAGAATGTATATCATATATTGGAATCATCAAATCATAATGTTGTATAAACAGTGTTGATCGTAGTGTAGAATCATCAAATATATCGAATAAATAATATTGATCATAGTGTCGAATCATCAAATCAAGTTGTTCATAGTGTTGAATTATAAAATCTTAATGTTGAATAAATAAATAATGTCTATTATAGTTTTAAATCATCATATCATAATCTTGAATAAAGAATGTAGATAATAGTGTGTTAAATCATCAATTTATAATGTTTAATAAATAAAGTTTATAATAGTGTTGAAAATAGTGTTCTTTTTTTTTTGTTTTACTCTTATTTCATGAACTCAGTTTTTTGTTATTAAGAAACAGCTTAATAAAATTTTACAATAGAACAATAGATATAGAACAATAATTCTATTTACAATAGAATTTTACAAAAATTAATCAATATTTTTTTTTTTATGAGCAAAAAAAAAAAAAAGATGGTAATGAAATTATGCTTAATTTAATTTATTACATAACATTTTCTTTATTTCCTTATGATAACAGTGATTGTTTTGTAGACGTTATCAACTGTTAATATTTTCTCTGGTGTTTTAATACGATTACTTAATAATAATCCTCCTTTTTTTATCACCGTTGATGCTCGTGACTATTTGTAAAGAGGCTTTCTTGCAAAAATGTTAGAACACGCAATTACTTCATTAATAAAATGTATTTCTATATAATTTAACGCGCCTTTGTACACTTCCATTCCATTTAAATTATTTTTAATTTCAATTAAAGAAAGATTGAAAACGCGCACAGATAAATTAAAGTAATAGTTAAAAAAGAGAATTTTTCCAACAACGCGATTTGTTTTAAAAGAAAAAATGAAAATAAAAATGGGATTTGTATTTTTATAAAAAGCTCCTTAATTGCGATTTATTCCATTAGCATTTGTTAAACGAAGTAAGGCTTTGTCTAATTTCCTGTAAGTCGAGGCCCTTTTTTAATTAGTTTGTCTGACGGGATTGTTCGACTCATATATTAAAAAAAAAAATAGAATTAATTTTTTTCATTAAGAATAAGGAACTCTTTAAAACTTGTGATTCATAGGAGTTGGATTAATTTATTGCACTATTTTACAAGGTCAGAAATTGCTGTTTGCTTAAGAGATGGTCAGTTAAAATATTTCCTTCATGGTTTTTTACTTCAGCTTAGAAAAATGAAAAAAACTTGAATGTCTCTATATTTGAATAATGATCATAATGTTGAATAAATAATATTGATCATATAATGTTGAATCGTCAAATCATAATGTTGATCATAGCGTTGAATAATCAAATCATAATATTTGATCATAGCGTTGAATAATCAAATCGTAATGTTGATCTTATTGTCGAATCATCCTGAATCATCATATCATAATATTGAATAAATAATACTGATTATAATATTGAATCCTCAAATCATAAGTTGAATAAATAATATTGATTATAATATTGAATCCACAAATCATAATGTTGATCATATTGTTGAATAAATAATGTTGATCGTAATGTTGAGTCATCAAATCATAATGTTCAATATATAATTTTGGATCATAGTGTGGAATCATCAAATCATAAAGTTGTTCATAGTGTTGAATTATAAAATCTTAATGTTGAATAAATAATGTTATTATAGTGTTAAATCACTCAAATCATAATGTTGAATAAATAATTTGATAATAGTGTTGAAATAATGTTCTTTTTTATTCTTATTTCATGAACGCAGTTTTGTAAATTAAGAACTAACGTAATATCAAATTTCAACGTTATTTACAATAGAATTTTACAAATTAATCAATATCTTTTATGAGCAAAAAAAAAAAAAAAAAAAAAAAAAAAGATTATAATAAAGTTATACTTAACTTAATTTATTGCATAACATTTTATTTCTTACAAAAAGAGTAATTATTTTGTAAAAATGATCAACTGTTAATATTTACTCTGGTGCTTTAATACGATGACTTAATAATCCTTCTTTTTATCACCGTTAATGCTCAGACTCTTTGGTAAGGAGAATTTCTTGCAAATGTTAGAACACGCAATTACTTCATTAATTAAATGTATTTCTATATAATTTAACGCTCCTTTGTACACTTCCATTCCATTTGAATTATTTTAATTTCAATTAAAAGATTCTTTAAAAAAACGCACAGAGATAAATTAAAGTAATAGTAAAAAAAAGAAAACTTTCTCCAACAATGCGATTTGTTTTTTAAAAGAAAAAAAATGAAAAATAAAGTGGGATTTATTTTTTGTAAAGTTTCTTAATTGCAATTTATTCCATTAGCATTTGTTAAACGAAGTAAGGCTTTGTCTAATTTCCTGTAAAGTCGAGGCCCTTTTTAATTAGTTTGTCTGACGAATTGTTCGACTCATATTTAAAAAAAAAATAGAATTAATTTTTTTTTTCTCTTAAGAATAAGGAACTCTTTTAAAACTTGTGATTCAGAGTTGGATTAATTTATTGCACTAATTTTTACAAGGCCAGGAATGGCTGTTTGTTTAAGAGATGATCAGTTAAAATATTTCCTTCATGGTTTACTTCAGCTTAGAAAATGAAAAGAAACTTGTGTGTCCCTATATTTGAATAATGTTGATCCTAGTGTTGAATCATCAAATCATAATGTTGAATAAATAATGTTGATCATAATGTTGAATAAATAATATTGATCATAATGTTGAATCGTCAAATCATAATGTTGATCATAGCGTTGAATAATCAAATCATAATGTTGATTATTGTAGAATCATCAAATCATAATGCTGATCATTCTAGAATAATCAAATCATAATACTGATCATAATGTAGAATAAATAATGTTGATCATAGTGCTGAATCTTCAAATCATAATGTTGATCCTAGTGCTGAATCTTCAAATCATAATGTTAATCCTAGTGCTGAATCTTCAAATGTTGAATAAATAATGTTGATCCTAGTGAGGACTCATCAAATCATAATGCTGATCATAATGTTGAATAAATAATATTGATACTAGGGCTGAATCTTCAAATCATAATGTTGATTATTGTGGCTAGTGCCGAATCTTCATAATCATAATGTTGAATCCTAATGCTGAATCTTCTTCAAATCATAATGTTGATCCTAGTGAAGACTCATCAAATCATAATGCTGATCATAATGTTGAATAAATAATGATCCTAGTTGAGCCTAGTTCTGAATCTTCAAATCAAAATGTTGATAAATAATGTTGAGCCTAGTGTTGAATCATCAAACCAAAATGTTCACCATAGTGTTGAATCATCAAATCATAATGTTCTGATCATAATGTTAAATCCTTAAAATCCTAATGTTGATCATAATGTTCATCAAACGCAATTCAAGCAGCTAGATATGTATTTCTGCTATTTTATGCAGAGGGATTCCATCATGTTGGAACCACACGAGACACGCATCTCTGACAGCAGCTGGCATAATTTGGGTTATTCTTCCGTATTTGTAGAAAACTTTGTGTTGAAATAAATACCGTGAAACCACTGCACGAAATAAATAGTCTATGTATTTTATTGTGTTTTTCTTAAGCCTATTTCCTTTTAGGGTGTTTATTCTTCATAATTTGACTATTGCCTACGATTTTCTTATTGATCTGCTCATTTCGAATAAGATGTGCGAGCTTCTGTATTTCACCACTGAGGGCGTTGTGACGGTATTCAGTGCATTAGGCGTGCCCACTTTACTATAGATACGTCCCACGGTTATACAAAAAGAAAAAAAAAATGGCGTTGTACGCTGATTTCAATTCTAATATGAATTAATTGTATAATTTATAAGGAACGGGGAAAATCTCAAACTTTTGAACTTAAATAATTATGTCCTTTTTTAACTCAGAACTGAAATGTTTTATGCTTCGCTTGTGAGGGGGAGGGGAGTGTATACCTTTACTAAATATAAGCATAGGGGACGGGGACGGTGAAAAATTAACTTTCTACTTTTCTTTAATATTGATTTTTAAATATAGAAATACCATGTTTGTTTATTTTAATAAAGAAAAAAAAAATCGTAATTAGAAATATTTGTCTATAGTTAATGGTTTTGCAAAAATAAAGGACATGTATCAACATTAGGTTGTATATTAAATTACTTATGCTAAAATTATGTTCTAAACTAATACTCAGAAGATGCTAAATAAAAAAAAATTTCCAATTTAAAAGTTTAAAAGATTACATTTGTTTTTTATAAAGATAAGAATATTTTTGTGACCAATGTAATCAAAAAATGTTAATAAATAAGATTAATTAGCCTTCATGCATTCCATATTTTCCACAGGTTGAGAGGATTTCAAATAGCTAGGGAATTCAAATTAAAAAAATAAAACATAGATTTATAGATTTACATCTATAGCAAAATCTCATTCACTGAATTCTGTATAAACTTTGAAAAAATACATCAATGTATATTTAACATTCCAGCTGTTAACAGGTATAAAAAATTTTGATATTTTTTTAAATTAAAATATACCTAAAATTCAAAATCAGATTGCAGTTATAATTTTTAGTAAATTTAAGCCTTATTTTTTTTACCTTTCAGTTTTACATCTCCAAAGTAAAAACAATTTTAAATTTTCAGAGTTAAATAAATTTTACATTTCCAAAATTTCCATTGCACTTATATGATGATTCTAAATATAAATTAAGGTGAAAATTTACAATGATATGAAATATACTAATAAAGAATCTTAAAGAATATTTTAAAATTAACATTAATTTCAATTTTAATAATTTTAATAATTAATTTATTTTATGTTTAATTAAAATTAATTTAATTTAAATTTTTTTTTAGAAAATTCAATTCAAACTTACTTTACAACTAAAAAATACTTCTAACTTAAATGATAAATTTCACTTTTAGAAATGAAATAAATAGTAAACATTCCATATAAACTCCCATGTACTTATGAATAGTATGATTTAAATTACATAAAAAAAAGTATTTAAAAAAAATTGTGCAAAAAAAATTTGGAAAAAGTTATAAACATCTTTATTTAAAGGAATTTTGAAAAAGATATATAAAAATCAAAATAAATTTCTATTTTTCTGTAGAAACTGAAACAAAAACTAATATATGAAAAAGCAAATTCAAGTGATAAAGTTGCTTCACTTCAAGCTATAACAAATCATTGTAGGTACAACAATTTACTATCCTTTTCATTAGCTGAAATATTCTCTAGAAATAAATATTATCTGACAAAATTTCCCATAATAATAATTCTTTCTTACACAATAAATAAGTTATATCAAGATCATAATTTTTTAAAACGCATCTGATTATTCTTATTTGAAACGTGCAAAAAAACACTTCATTTTGACGATAAAATTCAATAAATAAATTTTAAATCATTTTAACCTATGCAATCTAAATATACATTAAAATTAATTCTTATTGATATTTTTTTATTTAATTGAATAATTTCTAAATTAATTTCATTCCTATTGCTTTTAAAACATATTAATTCATAAATATATTATTTTACAATAAAAAACATAAATTTAATATTATTTGACATTTATTCTATCTCAAATGTATTAAATGTATTTGGGAATGACAAAAAGGAATAAATGTTAAATTTTATTAAGTTGATGTTTTTTTTTTTTTTTTTATTTTAAAATAAGGCATTGATGAATATATATTCTTTATTTTATTCATTTCATTTTTATGAATTATTGAATATTAATTCATTAATATTTATTTATAATATTCCATTTAGAAATCAAATGAATATTTATTCATTAATACATTATTTTGCATTACAAAACATCGACTTAATATTATTTGACATTTATTCAAATACATCACTCAAAATACATTTATTACATTTAGATCGATTCCATACATTTTTTTTCAAAAGAACAGTTCCCACTTGAAATGATTAAACATAGGAATAATTAAATACTATTTGCAATATCTACGAGACAATCGTGAGACATAAGTAAAATCCTTTAGGAGTGAATAACCTGTCGCCATTTAGGAACAATGGATTTAATGCGAGCATGTGGGTTGGAATTTTTGAATCAACCAAAAAAGAGTTGAACTAAATTGAAAATAATTAGAATTCCCCAAACGTTTGTCATTTATTTCCGTATCATCAAGTGCTACTTTTTGTTGTAGAGAGGGATAAAGGATATACTCTCGTTTATTAAAATTCTAAAAATATCTTGGAATGCAGCCTTTAATTCTATTTGGGCGATCAATTAGGTTGCTTTATTTTCAAACATTCTCTTACCTACAAGAAAATTTTATTTGGAAGTTTATTTATAGTTAATTAGTAATATTCAATATTTGTGACACATTATTTTGTACTTGAATTTCATTTAACTTGTTTGAACTTTTTAGTTACACATGATTTAATATCATTAGGATTTATGATAGTAACACAAAGATAAACTTTATCGACTGTACGTTATAATAAATTAAGATACAATCACAAAGAAAATAAATAAGATTCAATAATATAACATTGAATGGATGTCACATTTAGAATGAAGTGGGTTCAATAATTCAATTATCTGATAGGCAATATTATTCATAAAACTGGCTCAACCTATCAACAGAAAAGCTTTGTATCTTTGTTCATGCATAAGGATGATTGTTTTTATCTTATCACGAATAAATACTTATTGAAAGCAAGTTTTAATAATCAGTAATCTTTCAGCATTTTTTGTTATGAGCTTTGAAGCTTAAAATTTGATAAAATATATTTATTAAGATTCGAAAATATCATAGAATACTGCTTTTAATTCTATTACACTGGAAACTGTATTACAGAATTTCAAAGATCAATTAGGTTGCTTTATTTTTCATATATTCTTTCATATAGCAGGAAACTTTTGTTTAGAAGTTTATTTATACTTAAGTAAAGTTAAAGATACATTAAAATTCACTATTACTGATAATTCTTTACTTAATTTGATAATTTCTAAATTAATTTCATTCCCACTACTTTTAAAACATATGTATTAACCAACACATTATTTTGCAATAAAAAACATCAACCAAATATTATTTAACATTTATTCCAATATATCATTCACAAATACATTTAATACATTCAGATCGATTCCATACATTTTTTTTTTCAAAAGATTGTTCTCACTTGAAATAATTAATCAAAGTAATAATTAAATACTATATACAATAAGAGAGACAATCGTGAGAAATAAATAAAATCCTTTAAGAGTATATAACATGTCGCCATTTAGGAACAATAGATTTAATGCGAGTAAATGGGATGGAATTTTAGAATCAACCACAAAAGAGTTGAGTTGAGTTGAAATAATTAGAATTTGCCAAACGATGGTCAGTTATTTATTTCCATTTGATGAAGTGCTAATTTTTGTTGTTGAAAGGTGTAAAGAAATACTCTCGTTTATTAAGATTCGAAACTATCATAGAATGCATGCTTTAATTCCATTAAATTAGAACATGTATGGCAGAATTTGGACGATCAATTAGGTTGTTTTGTTTTTCATACATTTTCTCATTTAACAGAAAAATTTTTATTTCGAAGTTTAATAATACTTCAGTAAAATTAAAGATACAATGAAGTTCATTATTATTGATTCTATATTTAATTTAAAAGTACATAAATGAATTTAATTCCATATCTTTTAATACTCATTTATTTATTTATAAATAATTTTGCAAAAACCCCTCAAATTAATATAATTTAACTTTTATTCCAATACATCATTCACAAATGCATTTAAATCATTCAGATCGATTTCACACAATTTTTCAAAAGAACAGTTCTCACTTGAAATAATTAAACAAAGGAATAATTAAATACAATTCACAATAAGAGCGAGACAATAATGAGAAATAAATAAAAACCTTTAGGAGTGAATAACCTGTCGCCATTTAGGAACAATAGATTTAATGTGATCAAATGGGATGGAATTTTAGAACAAATGGAAAAAGAGTTGAGTTGAGTTGAAATAATTAGAACACCAAACGATAGTCAGCTAGTTCCGCATGACAAAGTGTTAATTTTTGTTGCTGAGATGGATAAAGGAAATATTCTCGTTAATTAAGATTCGAAAATATCTTAGAATTCAGTCTTTAATTCTATTAAATTAGAACATGCTTTACAGAATTTGGAAGATCAATTAAGTTGCTTTTTTTTTCATATATTCTCTCATGCAGTAAGAAAATTTTATTTGGAAATTTATTTATAGTTAAGTAAAGTTAAAGATACATTAAAATTCATTATTTTTGATAATTGTTTATTTCATTTAATCATTTCTGCTTGAATTCCATTCAGAGTACATTTAAAACATAATGGTGATAGGAGTTTATTTGTTATAAATTTTATTTATTTCTCTCTATTGTCTCATTCTTATTGTCAATAGTATTTAATTATTCCTTTGCTTAATTTTTCAAACGGTAGCTATTTTTTGAAAAGATGTATGAAATCGATCTGAATGTATTAAATGCATTTTGAATGATGAGTTGAAATAAATGTTAAACAGTATTAAGTTGATGCTTTTTTATTGCAGAATAATGCAATGTATATTTATTCATTAATACATTATTTTAAAATTAAAAAAATTAACTTAATATAGTTTAAAACTTAATTACAATACATCATTCACAAGTAAATTTAATACATACATATCGATTTCATACATTTTTGAAAAGAATAGTTAACTTGGAAATAATTAAACAAAGGAATAATTAAATACTATTTACAACAAGAGAGAGCCAATCGTGAGAAATAAATATAATCCTTTAGGAGTAAATAACCTGTCGTCATTTAGGAACAATAGATTTACTGCGAACAAATGGGATGGAATTTTAGAACAAATGGAAAAAGAGTTGAGTTGATTTGAAATAATTAGAATTCACCAAACGATTGTTCAATTAGAATTCGCCAAACGATTTCAGTATGTCCAAGTGTTAATTTTTGTTGTTGAGAGGGAAGGAAATATTCACTTTTATTTAGATTCGAAAATATCACAGAATGCAGTCTTTTAATTCTATTAAATAAGAAAATGATTTGCAGAATTTGGAAGATCAGTTAGCTTGCTTTATTTTTCATACATCCTCTCATGTAGAAGGAATATTTTGATTGGAAGTTTATTTATAGTTAAGTAAAGATATCAATACTTTGAAATTCCTTATTATTGATAATTCTTTATTTAATTTACTAATCTATAAATGAATTTCTTTCCCATCACTTTTAAAATTTATTAATACATTATTTTAGAATAAAAACATCGGTACTTACGTATTAAAGCTACCTTGGCTACAGTTGCGCCAATAAAGAGCAATCTTGTTTAATACATGTTTTTGTTTAAGTCTCACACATGATAAGCACAATGTCTGAAATTGCATTTCCAAAACTTACGTTTACCAAAAAATAAAGTTTCATGTCATGGGAATTGGGACATTT
The DNA here is from genome assembly GCA_021605095.1 of Caerostris extrusa. Taxonomy (NCBI): domain Eukaryota; kingdom Metazoa; phylum Arthropoda; class Arachnida; order Araneae; family Araneidae; genus Caerostris; species Caerostris extrusa. The sequence continues at coordinate 59,926 of BPLR01005665.1, read as the reverse complement.
TCTTTTTTTTGGTAAAAAATATTTCGCTCTTGAAAAAAATTAAATTGCATCTTGTTCTGTTTCTGGCAAATCCCAAATACGCATTTTCGTAGCACTAAAAAATGGCGCCAAAAATCAGCAAAATCTGTAGCTGTTAGATTGGCGACACTTAAAAACCGCCAAATCTGTAGCCAAGGTATCACTAGCGTAAGTACCGAAACATCAATTTAATATTATTTAACATTTTTCCAATACATTATTCAGAAATACTTTTAATACATTCAGATCGATTTCATACATTTTTTTAAAAAAGATTATTTCGCCACTTGAAATAATTAAACAAAGGAATAATTAAATACTATTTGCAATATCTACGAGACAATCGTGAGAAATAAATAAAATCTTTTAGGAATAAATAACCTGTCGCTATTTAGGAACATTAGATTTACTGCTAGCAAATAGGATGGAATTTTAGAATCGACGGAAAAAGAATCGAGTTGAGTTGTAATAATTAGAATTTACCAAACGATTGTCAGCTATTTCCGTATGACCGAGCTTTAATTTTAGTTGTTGAGAGGGATAAAGGAAATATTCTTGATTATTGAAATTCGAAAATATCTTAGAATGCAGTCTTCAATTCTATTAAATTAGGACATCCATTGCAGAATTTCGAAGATCAATTAGTTGCTTTTATTTTTCATACATTCTTTCATGTAACAGAAAAATTTTGTTTGAAGTTTATTTATAGTTAAGTAAAGTTAAAGATTATTATTGATTATTATTATTATTATTATAAAATTCATTATTATTGATAATTCTTTATTTAATTTAATAGTCTCTAAATGAATTTCATCTACAACTATTTATTCATTAATACATTATTTTACAATAACAAAACATTAACTTAATATTATTTAACATTCATCATTCACAAATACATTTAATACATTCAGCTCAATTTCACACATTTTTTCAAAAGAATAGTTCCCGCTTGAAATAATTAAACAAAAAGAATAATAAAATACTATTTACAATAAGAGCGAGACAATAGTGAGAAATAAGTAAAATTCTTTAGGGAGTCAATAACCTGTCGCCATTTAGGAACAATAGATTTAATGCGAATAGATGGCATGGAATTTTAGAATCAATGGAAAAAGAGTTGAGTTGAGTTGCAATAATTAGAATTCACCAAACGATTATCAGTTATTTCCGTATGAGCATGTGTTAATATTTGTTGTTGAGAAGGAAGGATAAAGAAAATATTTTCGTTTACTGAGATTCAAAAATATCATAGAATGCAGCCTTTAATTCTATTAAAGTAGAACATGCATTGCAGAATTTGGAAGATCAATTATATTTCTTTATTTTACATTCTCTCAAGTAGCAAGAAAATTTTGTTTCTAAATTTATTTATAGTTCAGTAAAGCTAATGATATATTAAAATTTATTATAAAAATTTATTATTTATAGGATAATTCTTTATTTAATTTAATAATCTCTAAATGAATTTCATTCCCATTACATTTAATTATTAATAAATGATTTTGCAATAAAAAAAACATTAACTTAATATTATTTAACATTTCTTCCAATGCATCGTTCACAAATACATTTAATGGAATGAGATAGATTTCATACATTTTTTCAAAAGAATAGTATACGATAGATAAAAAAACGATAGTCAGCTATTTCCGTATGGCCAGCTGTTAATTTTTATTGTTGAGATTGAAGGAAAAGGAAATATTCTTGTTTATTGAGATTCGAAAATATCATAGAATGCAGTCTTCGATTCTATTAAATTAGAACCTGCATTGCAGAATTTGGAAGATCAATTAGGTTGCTTCATTTTTTTTTTGCATTCTTTCATGTAGCAGAAAAATTGTTTGGAAGTTTATTTATAGTTAAGTAAAGTTAAAGATACATTAAAATTCCAGTATTATTGATAACTCTTTATTTAATTTAATAATTTCTAAATGAATTTCATTCCCATTACATTAAAAACATAATAGCGATAGGATTTTTATTTATTTGAAATTTTATTTCTCAAGATTGTCACGTTCTTATTGTAAATAGTATTTAATTATACCGTTAATTAATTATTTCAAGTCATAATTACTCTTTTGAAAATATGTATGAAATCGATCTGAATGTATTAAATGCATTTTGCAAATGATGTAATAGAATGGATGTTAAACAATATTAAGTTGATTTTTTTTATTGTAAAATAAAAATATTAATAAATATTTACTCAATAATACATTATTTTAAAATAAAAAACATTAATATAATTTAGCATTTATTCCTTTAATTGATTAATTTATTCCTTAAGTTATTCAGATAATTTAATACAATCAGATCGATTTCATTCCCTATTAGAAAGTTCCACTTTTAAAGAATCATTTTGAATCACTATCACTTTGAAAAGAATAGTTCCCACTTTAAATAATTAAATATTATTTACAATAAAAGCAAGACAATTGTGAGGAATAAATAAAATCCTTTAGAAGTAAATAATGAAACCATTTAGGAACAATAGATTTAATGCGAGAATTTTAGAATCGACTGAAAAAGAGTTGAGTTGAAATAATTAGAATTCACCAAACGATTGTGAGGTATTTCCTTATGACCAAATGTTAATTTTTGTTGTTGAGAGGATATAGGAAATATTCTCGTTTATTAAGATTCGAAAATATCATATTCCAGACTTTAAACCAGAAATAGAAGTTCTTTACAATATACTACAAATAAGATTCACATTGACTGTAAACAATATTTCGCATAACAAATGGAAAATTAGGGTTTACTTTAAAGCATATTCTCAACATGAACCACAATAGAGAAAGGATTTTTTCTGTACACAATGAAAACAACTGAAACCATTTGCATACCGTTTATTAACAAAATTTAGATAAAATTACAACGTTAACATATAAAGTACATAATTTGGGTTCAACTTAAAAACTCTTATTTTCTAGAGCTCACATTTAAACAGAAACAATTAATAATAAGTCATTAAAATGTAAATAATAAACATCCGATATCATAAATATTGCCTACATTAATTTAGAAGACTGTCTTGGAAAGTTGCCAATAATTATATAAAATACTTCGGTGTGTATTTATATGCAAGCATTGCAGCTCCGATGAACACTTGTTCAACGGCTTTGCCCGTCATTGCCGAGCTTTCGAAAGAGGAAGATATTCCACATGATTCCCTTATGCCATTTACATAGTCATCAAGTAAAAGATGCATTTTAGCACTATGACAAAAATGAGACCACAGGTCAATTTTGTTGCACACCAAGGCAGACGGCACGCCAGCACCCATCTGTTCCTTCACACAAGTAATCCACGTTCGATCCAGGCGATTCGCGCTGGTGGAATTGTCAACAGAAAAAACGAAAAGGAACGCATGCTTCAATCGGAGAGAAACCATTTTTACTTCCTTCAGAAAGAGATGTTCAATTCGCAGTTCTACTATTCTCAATTCAAGTGGTCCGGCGATTGTATGGTGTGTATAAGTGTACACATATTCGAAACTTGGCAGAGTGAAATCTTTTCTTCTGGTATTGGTAAAAGTACGAATGAGGCAGGTTTTGCCAGTGGCTTCGTCTCCAACTACAAAAATATAAACAGTATTTAAAATGGTGTGCAGAAATCTTTTATCAGTTATGCTACGAGCATACACTTCAACAAAACCTTCTGACGCCATTCCGTGTCAAGTCACCAACAACGTTGGAAGTCACTTTGCGGTCCCGAACCTCCTGATGGAATTTTGAATGAGTGGTTAAGTATTACCGAAAACGAAATATTATCTTGAAAAACCATTGCCAATATCGGCTGAATTAAAATAACTTTTTATTCACTAGATCTTCTATAGCATTCGAGCGGCTTGATGGGCAATTGGATAGCGCTCTGGCCGTTGGTACCACAGGTTTCAGATTCGAATCCTGGCGGTGAAATGGATGTTTGGGAGTGGCTCGCAATCCACGTTAAACTGTAGGTCCCGGTCTAATGAGCCTAAAGTTTGCACAAAATGACTGTACAGCGAAAAACCAAATCTATAGCATTCTCTTATTAAAAACTCGCCTGGTCACTGGACTAAAATAAGGAAGGAGAACTTGCAACTTTATAGATTTGAAGATCCTCTCATCTACGGTGTGGTCCATATCAAGAACAAAAAGTGGATGGATGCTAGCATCATTGTAGCGAGGTCATTGCTATAAACGAAGGCTTTGACTACATAGCGACTGTTACTGCAGGAAATGAAATCTGGATTCTAACTGATAGCAGGAGTTCTATTCAGCACTTGGCTAATTGGTCCAGTGTTAGAGACAGGGTAGGTTCTCAAAAAGCTAAAACATCTTTCAGTGGATCATCAGATCCACATACAGTGGATCCCCCGCCCATGTCGACCTTGAGGGGAATGAAATGGCAGATGCATTGGCCAAAGCGGGTGCTAGTGAGGTATTGGTTCCACTTGAGCCCCTTACCTACACAGAGATTTACTCACAAGCTAAGTTAAATGGAAAAACAATTTGGTCTACTCCCCCAGTGCACCAGTGGTATCGGGGCCATCGACCTGGTGGTACTTTGAAACTTAATTGTGACAGGCAGGGACAAACTGCAATTACCCGTTTGCTCAGTGGACACCTCAGAATTATGACTTTCTCAGATGGTTTGAAAGCTTTCGACACTTGCACCAAGTGCTCCTCTGAGCAGGCTTTACCATCTCACATCTTGGCGTGCTTTGGGCTCAGATGTCAGGATCTCCTTGACAGTCCGTTGATGGTCTTGGACTTTCTACGGGTATTTGGATTCATGGACCTAGTCTAGCCCCACTGGACTTTGGGGATAGGCGAAGAAGAAGAAGAAGAAAAAAAAGTGGAAATAACTCTGTGACGAAAATTCAAGTGTGAAGGTATCCCATTTGGGAAACATAAGAAAGAAATTCCAGAAACAAGCACCAGTTTGTAACGAGATGCATTATCCCTATCAGCTTATTTAAAATAAATGTCTTTATTCACTTTATCTACAGCAGTATTCGATTATTATAAACTTATAAGGTCAAAGGGGAAAACCAGGTACAACTTATTAGATTTAAGGATCTTCCACTAATGCGTGCCCCCCACCAGAACGAAAATTGGAAGTACCTCTCTGATGAAAATTCAGAGAGTGTGAATGCATCCCGTTTGGGAATCATAAAGAAAACCGACCGCATCTAATACAGTTTGTAATGAGATGTTTTATCACAATCCATACAAGTATTTGTGTTTTTATAAAGCCACAGTTGCAGGACATGGCACCAACAGGATTGGAGCTCTCATCGTCTTGCATGTTGGCCAGCTTGAACCCCGAGTGTCAAAGATATTTTCCTACTTCAAATCTATATTGCCATTAGAGCCTGAATGGCCGAGTGGCTAGCGCTCTGGCGCTCGGTATCACTGGTTTCGGGTTCGAATTCCGGCGGTGCCATGGATGTTGTAGGGGTTCGGAATCTACTTTAAACTGTAGGTCCCGGTCTAACAGGATCCTAGAGCGTTGCGGGGGCATTGTTACTCCGCGTCCGAGGCTTATCTTCAAGTTACACGTGCTCCCTGGGTAATGCGAAGTGAGGTAACGTCTGTGCAGCGCTTGCCTTAATGCATCAAAGACAAAGTGTCTAAGTGTTTGCCAGCTGCAAACAAAAAAAAAAATTAAGAACAAAAAAAATATATATATTCCAGAACAAAAAAAACCTCCCCGTGGTGCACCTGGTAACACTTTTTAAGACTAAAAGGTGCAACTGGGCATTGTGTCTTCCTCCCCTCACTTTGATACTCTTCGAGTTCTACAGCGGAATGCCGGAGACTGTCTCAATCAAGCGCTCAGAGCGTTTGCTGACTGTGTTCGAAGGATATTGATGTCTTTACTATTATGGAGGCTAATTTGACAACCGACTGCCTGCGAAACCATCTTTACAGATTCAAAATTGTTCCTTCCCCGATATGCAGCTTGGAGAGGCCATGGACTCCACGCATCTTCTGCACTGTCCGGCTCTGAGCAAGACCTTTCTCGCCGAGCGATATTGGGAGGCTAGATTAATGAACTCTGTTTCAGCATGTTTTGTTGTATTCTCTGTTCTTTTTTTTTCGTTGTTTCTTTTATTGCTGTAACTGCTCATAATCTGCCATTGGAAATAAAAAAAAATTCTATATTGTCAATAAATGCAACAAAAATATTTTTCTCTCACTACGTAATAGATTTCTAATTTATAGGATGGTCTGGTGTGTAGGTCTATTGTTTTCTGCTTAGTAATAATGCTATTTTATATGAATTGAGAATGACTTCATTAAATGAAAGAACAATATCATGATTATGTTCTGTTATTATTTACGGTTTTAAGCGTATACAGTATAATAGTACGTTTATAGTTTTGGGATAAACTGGTCCGTAACTGTTATTGTATTTGATTAGATTTCCAGTTGTCATAATAAGAAGTATTGTTGGCCGATCTTACTACAACGATACCTTCCCGCCTTTCTAGTCCTAAATTTAATTTTTGGATTGCAGTAAGGAGACTTAAAAAATTATTTAAATCCTAATAGGTGTTTCAAAACATAACATAAAAATTAGATTTATTTTAATACATTAAATATTTTAATATATTCAGTATTAATTATATTAATATATTTCAGTCAAAATTGAGGAAATATTTTTTTATTCTAATGCAGCTGGCAAACACACTTATATAGCTTGGTTTGGATGCCTTAAGGCCAGCGCTGCACAGACGCTTACTCACTTCGCATTAACCAGGGGGCGCGTCTAACTTGAAGATACGGACGCGGAGTAACAATGCCCCCGCAACGCTCTACGATCCCTATTAGGACCGGGGCCTACAGCTTTAAAGTGGATTCCGAACCACTACAAACATCCATGGCACCGCCGGGACTCGAACCCGAAACCTGCGGTACCGATCGCCAGAGCGCTAGCCACTCGGCCATTCAGGCACCTTGAGAAAATAATGAAGGTAAACATATTGAAACTATCATTTCCTGTTACGAAAATCCTACTTCCGTTTCAAAAATTCTTCTCAAAAGGAAGTTTAAACTAACACAACTCTAGTTCTAAAACAGATAGAAACAAACTGTTAAGATATTTAGAAAGCTTAAAATCTAAGATTTTCAAAAATAAAAAATTGCAAAAAAATATAAAAATTGCAATTTTGGTCGAAAACCGCGTTTGAAGGGTGTTCGTGTACCTTAATTCGATTAAACTAGAACATGCATTGCAAATTTGGAAGATTAATTAGGTTGCTTTATTTTTCATACATTCTCTTACATAGCACGAAAATTTTGTTTGGAAGTTTATTGATACATAACTATATCTAAACTATACATAACAATATCTAGTTATTCATTATAACTAGATACATAACTATATCTTTAATTTTAAGATATATTGAAATTCATTATTATTGATAATACTTTATTTAATTTAAAAATCTCTACACGACTTTTCATTCCCATACTTAAAAATCTATTTATTTATTTATTAAAATAATTTTACAATAAAAAAACATAAACTTAATATTATTTAACATTTATTCCATTACATCATTCAAAATACATTCAATATTCGATTTCAAAATTTTTTGGAAAGAAATTTCCAAACTTATAATTAAACAAAGGAATAATTAAATACTATTTAAATGCTTGTGACAGTTAATTTGTGAGAAATAAATAAATTCCTTCAGGGTAAAAAAAACCTGTCGCCATTTAGGAACAATTTTAGTTATAGCAAATGGAAATAAATCGGGGAAAGTTGACATCGATTATATAATTATTCACCAAACGATTGTCTAAGCTCAATCAAGTGATTGTTATAAGGAATAATAAAAATAATTCTAGATTCTAAAATAAAATATCTTAGAATGATCATTTAATTCTATTAAATTAGAACATAAATTTCATAATTTGGAAGATCAATTAGGTTGTTTTTATTTTTCATACATTTTTCATATAGCAGGAAAATTTTGTTTGGCATTAATTTATTTATATTAAATAAAGTTAACGATACATTAAAATTCATTATTATTGATAATTCTTTATTTAAATTAATAATCTCTAAATGAATTTTTTCCAACTACTTTTACATATTTATTCATTGATAAATATTATTTTACAATAAAAATGACATAAAATTGATATTTATTTAAATGCATTGATGTCCATAATCATTCCAAACAATATTAAGTTGATGTTTTGTACTGTAAATGTATTAACGAATATTTATTTATAATTTTTATTCAGCATTAACGATGTCATTCATTTACATTATTTAACAACAAAAAACTTAATATAATTTAATTCCTTTACACTTCAAATAATTAAACAAAGCCCTAATTTTTTTCAAAAGAATAGTTCTCACAAATAATTTAACAAGGGAATAATTAAATACTAATGCAATAAGAGTAAATAAAAAAAAAAAATCTTTCAGGGTGAATAACCTGTCGCCATTTAGGAACAATGATTTAATGAAGCAAATGGAATGGAATTTTAGAATCAATGGAAAAGAGTTGAGTTGAGTTGAAATAATTATAATCCACCAAACGATTGTCATTTATTTCCATATGACAATGTGTCAAGTGTTCATAATGGCAAGTGTTAATTTTTGTTGTTGAGAGGATAAAGGAAATATCTTGTTTATTAAGATTCGAAAATTTCTTAGAATGCAGTCTTTAATTCTATTAAATTAGAACATGCATTGCAGAATTTGGACGATCATTGTTTAGGTTGCTTTTATTTTCATACATTCTCTTATCTAGCAGAAAAATTTAATTTGAAGTTTATTTATAGTTAATTTTAATATTCAATATTTTGTGGCTATTTTGAACTTTAAATTTCATTTTATCCTGTTTGGATATTTTTAGTTACACATGATTTAACATCATTATGATTTATTTAATTAAAATGAAATAAATGTCACCGATTGTACGATTGTTGTAATAAATTAAAGATACAATTGCAAAGAAAATAAATAAGATTCAGTAATATCACATTGAATAGATGTCATATTTAGTATGAAAGTGGTTCAATAATTCAATTGTTTGATAAACAATATTATTCATTAGACTGGTTCTACTTATCAGCAGAAGCTTTTGTATCTTTGTTCAAGCATAAAGAAGATTATTTTTCATCCTATCGCGTATAAAAACTTGACTGAAAGTAGCTATTTTTGGTAATCAGTAATCTTTCAGCATTTTTGTTATGAGCTTTAAAGCTTAAGTTTTGAAAATAGATTGATAACACTACAGTGTTGTATCGTCTCGGCCTTCTAAACTAGACCTGTAACGGCTAGATAACTAGACTGTGATATACTAGACCTGTGATAAAGCCTAACAACAGCAGGTCTAGTTACAGGTCTAATATCACAGCCTAACGGACCTGTAACGGCTTCAAGACCTCTCAGACAATAACATAGTAATAACAATTCCAACCAAAATAAACAGGGGTATATTCATTTATTTGATTATTTTGATTTCAGACAGAAATTCACTATTAGAATTTTTAATCCATGTATATTGGTACAAATGTATCCTTACACTAAAAAGGTGGACGATAATCTTTTACAAAAAATTATTCTGAACAATCTCTGAACAACATTAATAAAAAATTATTACTTCTCACCAGACAATAAGATAATAATAATAACTTCAACTAAAATAAACAGGAGTATGTTCATTTATTTGATCATTTTTGTTCCAGACAGGACTTCAACATTAGAATTTATATGTACATAATAATTTATATGTACATAATAATGTACATATGTACAGAATTTATATTTGTTCTTTTGTGCCCTTAAACTAAAACTATGAACGACATTATTTCACGAAAAATTTGTCTAAACAATCTCTAACGATATTAATAAAAAGTATTACCCTTCGAGCAGTAATAGTTTCGATAAAAATTATAAAAAGAAAGAAAAATTATATAAAAAAGTTTTAAAAAGTTTATTTTTCAAATATTCGTACAAAAATAATTGTTGCGTTTCGCATATTTAATCATTTAGAAGTATTTTAGTCTCAAATTTATACAATAAAATTTTTTTTTTATGGTTTTGCCAGATTACAAAATGTTATTGTTTTTATCCTCAAAAATAGGTTGTTATTTCAAATAATATTTCATCGTCTTTCTAGCGAAGCAATAATAAAAGAGTTCAAAATAATAACTCTTAAAAAAATCGATCTTCAAATTATTTTTTATTTATTTAGTCGATTTTTTATTTATTTATTTATTATTTTTATTCAATTTTTATCTAAACGTTCAGATTACTTATTTTTTGATTCTCGCTAAAATATTTAAACTCTAAAGTGAGAAAAAGTAGCTGATTATTTCTTTACAATTTTTTTGTGTATCATGTTGTTTATTTTGCAACCTGCAAGTTATAAGTTATTAATTAGAAATAAAAGTGTTTAAATTTGTATCCAACTGCAAAATATTAAGATTCCGATAAAAACGAAAAAGGGAAAGCGTTTAATAAAAACAGGACAGAAATTATGAACCAATAAATTAAAAAGGAAACAAATAGAATATTATGCCTGGAGGCTAAAGGAGAAGAAAATAATTATCAATGACAGAAAACAATGAATTTGGTAAGAATCCATAATTAAAAGCCGAAAGTTTCTTTTAAAAAAAAAGCCCCCAATTTCGTCATGATTGTCAGATTTATTTATTTATTTATTTTTTTCAAAACATATTGTGATAAATTCAAATAAAAATCAAAACTCTCATTGTTTTAAAAAAAAAGATACGAGGTAAATAAATCCCTACATAAAAAGAGTGTTTGTTTGTTCTGTAAATCTTAAGGAAGAGGAGTTCGGTTCATTTCTTAAAGTATGCAGAAAGATATGGGAATAAATTCAAATTGAAAGAAATTCTTAATTGTTAGGATTCCGTGTTATAATTTAAGAAGCGAACAAATATATGCCCGAAAATAGCCTTTCCTTTCCAAAATTTTAATTGTAAAAACGGAAAGTTTAGTATATTTTATGGGGGAAAAAATAACCATGCTTCATCTTACGCACTGGCAGGAACGCCTTCTGTGGCGTTCAGGACAAATGGTCAGTCGGCCTTTGAGACTCTCACCCGAGAGGAAATAGAGCTCAAGCCTTCTCTCTTGCTGAGAAACATTTAGTTGGCAATATATTTAGCGCAAATCTGCGTATTAGTTGGCTTACAGACTCTCACCATATCGTGACTACTCTTTTTATTTGTATCTCTTATCACCATATTTTCTTTTACAAAACTTGTACTTGTAACAATGCGTCTTCCTTCACACTGCCAATAGCGCCCCTATAACGTTCAAGAGAAATAGAAAGTATAGCGAAACCATCTAAATAAAAATCAAAACTGAGAAACGCTTAGTTTATAGTATCCCATTCCGAGAGGAAATATATTTAGCGTACCCTGCGCTTAGTCGAGTTTCAGATTTTTAGCTTAGAAGTGGAATTCGTCCCTGAATCTATATTTATGTGTCTTTAAATGTGTTAAATATTGTATGTCTCTAATTGCAAGCATAAATAAACCTGTGAGTTCTGCAACCTGCACACTACACAATGAAATTAGAATTCGGAATTCAAATTATGCGAAGAAAATGTGTTCATATGATAACATTTCATATCCCTAAGCTGTTTAGCCTCCATTGTTATAAAAATTAAAGTTGATTTAATCATTTAATTAAAAAGGAAATCAATAGAAACATGTGTCTTAGATAGAAATATGGATTAAAAAAATCTAAGTGCTTTTGAAATATCACAACATTTGTGTTGTGAACACAAACATCTGACAAACTGATATATTCGTGCTGATATACATTTAGTTTTATAAAATTTCATGTTTTCCGAATTGCATACGTCATGCTTCAACTAAATCTTTTTTATTAGCGTACAACATAAAATTTTAACACACATATTGACTATTGAAAGGTATAAGAATTTCTTTCAAACGTTCACTTTCTTCCAACATTTTCTTTCATTTTTTTTTTTTTTCTTTTATTTTTTCAACGAAACTTTTTGCAAAAGTACTTGCAAGATGAAACAGAATTTTGTTTTATTTTTACGTTTTGGTAAAGTTTGTTCAAGGTTAAATATAGAAAACAGTTTCTGTTTACAGGAGGTATTTTCAGAATTTGGTATAAGGAAAAAAAATGTCTGTGTCTGGAAAAATATTTTTTGAAGTCTGACTTTAACCGAATCGAAGAAATTTTTAACTCTTTTAACTATTTGAATAGTTACCATTCAAGAAGTTAAATACCATTCTATTCTAAATACACACACACACACACACACACACACACACACACACACACACACACGCATTATATATATTTTCTTATTCCACTTGGTAGACAGTAATATTTAGACTAAGTCTAAGAAACAGTGTGGTCTGATGGAAGAAGGAATAAGGGGGGTGAGTTTCTGTTGGGAGGGAGCACAGTAGGTAGAGGTCTGACTTGGCACCGTGACGCTGAAGGAGGAGGGAAGGGCCTTCAGTGAGAACTTTTAGGGAAAACTACCCGCATGTGCAAATCATATGAGAGAGAACCCGGAAAACTATCACCAGGTAGTTCAACTAACGAGGCACGACGGTGAACATCTCAAACATCTTCGAGTCTCTACCTTTTTGAAACAGTGTCTACTACAACAACCAGCGGGCTCGTTGGAACTGATCCACAAGTCGGGCTTATATATATATGTGTGGGTGTCATCATCATCATCATCAGTGGAGCAACAGCCGCATGGTGGACGAAGACCGTCTGCTCTGATGGCATATTTCTAGACAGGACATTTTTTTCTTTTGTGGAGTAGGGTTTTCAGCACACGCCCGACGCTCTACAGCCGTATTAGATTGGGACCTGCAGTTTAAAAACCCTACAAACATGAACCTGCAGATTCCAAACCACCAACAAACATTCAGGGCATCACTGGGATTCGAACACGAATCTTGTGGCATCAAGCGCCAGTCACCCGGCCAACAGGCTCCATATATATATATATATATATATGTTTTGTGTGTCATATATATACAAAAAAATTTACAAAATTAATATCACTTAGATTTTTAAGAATCATGTTGGAAAAAGAAAAATAATTTAGAAAGCTGAAAACATATTTAAGGAATTGCATCAAATGGCAAATATCACAAATATTTCCACTCAATTTATGAAGGGAAAAAAAAAATCCCATAAAATTATTAAATATGATTTCGTAGCAGAACATCTTATTGCTTTCATCAAATGACATTAATAACTTTTTCCACCATCTTTTCATATTTATAAGAAATATCGGAGCGGAAGAAACGTTTATTGCGTTCTCTTGAAATGTTACGTAATTATTGTTGAACCATTGTTTTGTTTACTTTTATGATTGGAACAAATAAATCCATTATCGGAGTACATAGAAAGAGACGTAAATTTAATTACGATTTTTCGAAGAACATGAAAATTGCATTAGTAGCTGTATTTATTACACCGTATTGATTTTCAATTTCAATTTATTTTGTCTGTCTAGACAATCAGTAGATTTTGTTAAAAAAAATACTTTCATTATTAGTATATTTGGGTTAAAGTAAATTTCGTTAGCTTAAAATATTAAAAATAGTTTTTAAGCGAGTTTCTTTTTAGAAAATTAAATTAATTGTACATTGTCATTTCCACTTTTGACAATAAATCTGTTGCTGTGTCTAATTCACAGTGCCTTGCACAGACATCCCATGAATAGAATAGGGCAGCTTCTGTTGTGATGGAGCACCTGTAGGTTGAAGTATGACCTGGCTCCGGGTAGATGAAGAAGGAGGGCAGTGCCAGAGGAAATAACCCCACACTTTGCGTATCGTATAGAGGAAAACTCTCACCACGTAGTCCGACTCAAGAGGCAAGATGCTGATCATCACATACGCCATAGTGTGTCCTCGTTTTTGAAACATATTCTACAACAAAGCTGCCAGTGAATTGAAACTCCTCTCTACTGTCCACCAGTAGCGTACATTACCACTGAGCCACGAGTCGGCCACAATAAATCTAAATTTCATAAAGAAATATCACCATCGGTATAAGCGTTTTAGGCATAAGCATTTACGGAAAGTAAATAACAAACACAGAATCATTTTATAAGAAAAAGGGGTTATTTATTCTCGATAAAAAAATCGGTAGTATTTATTACTACACGTTAATAGAAAAGACAGCAACACAAAGAACAACATTCGCCAATTTACTACATCATTTCGAGATAATAGCATTTTGACTTGATGCCATTAGCTGTTTTACAATGATAGATGTGTTACAGATTCAACGTTAGAAAAGTGGCAATCAATCAGGCAAAAAAGTCTGAGAAACGCTGTACTTACATATTCTTACCTTCCCTAAAATTTCTTTGAGAAAATGAAGAAGAGACTTTTACATAGATCAAATGAATACTGGACACGACTGCCTTCAACTTTGCCAACATTGATTGGGATGAGCCAGGATGTAAATTTCTCTTGCGGCCAAATGTAGGAACATCTGAGCCCATTAAGTTGCAGTGTGTTAAGTACAAATAAATCACTTCCCTCAAGAATGTCATATTGAATCCAACCACATAAGAAATTTGTCACAGAAATACTGTTAGATCTCTTGGAATAGTAGTTTTTTAGGTATATTATATTGGTATAACTGTAACAGTTATAAAACTATAATGGTAAATATATAAACATAATTGGATATTGTTGTGATATTGATTCATTATTTCTACATCATATTGTGATTAAAAGTAATAACCTTATGTTTTTTTATCTTGTTTTGATTGGAAGTGACAACTATTATCTCTCTCTCAATCTCTTTTTTGTTTCTTTTTCTTTTGGCTGAAATAAATCTTCCACATTTTTATGTTGTAGTATCTTTTGAATTTATATTATTATTATTAATGTATTGATATAACATGTGGAGTGAAAAGTTCGTAGGCCGACACATAGATGGCGCTTCTCATATTAAATCCATATGATTTTTAGTTAGCCCTAACCTTCAAAAGACACGTGTATAAATTTGACAGCTGTTGCACTATTGGTGTGCGAGTTATAGCATTTTTAATGAAGCAACTTTTGTTAGTTTGAAAAATGGATAAAAAGGAATTTCGTGTGTAAATAAATCATTGCTTTTTGGCGAAAAAAAATACTATTGAAGCCAAAGCTTGGCTTGATAAACATTATTCGGATTTTGCACCAGAAAAATCAACCGTAGAGAATTGGTTTGCTAAATTTAAACGAGGCGAAATGAGCACCGAGGACGATGCACGTAGTGGACGCCCCAAAGAGGCTGTTACCGACGAAAACATCAAAAAGTCCACAAAATAATTTCTGATAATCGTAAAGTGAAATTGATTGAGATAGCTGAGAGCCCTAAAGATATCGAATGAACGTGTTGGACATATCGTGAATGAATATTTGGATATGCGAAAGCTCTGTTCAAAGCTCACAATTGACCAAAAACAACAACGAATGGATGATTCTAAGCAGTGTTTGGAGCTGTTCAATCGTAATAAACCCGAATTTTTGCGTCGCTATGTGACAATGGATGAAACATGGCTCCATCATTTCACACCGGAGTCCAATCGAGAGTCAGCCGAGTGGACTGCACGTGATGAACACTAAAAATGCTATAACTCACATACTAATAATGAAACAGCTGTCAAATTTATACACGTGTCTTTTGAAGGTTAGGGTTAACTAAAAATAATATAGATTTAACACTAGTAGCGCCATCTATGTGTCAGCCTACGAATGTTCCAGCTCACCTGGTACGTAAAAAAATAATGTCTGACGGGGAAATGCTTACAGATTTTTATCTATTGGACTTGATTTAGATTTTAAGTTGTTGAATCTCGCAAATGAACTCTTGTGACGACCGGTTTTCATAATCCGTACGTCCAAGCGATGGGACGAATATTTCAAGCCTTATTTCTTTTGGATGGAGTGTGATGTTCTTCTCATGATGCATAATTCATAATGCTTATGATTCTACAGTTCAAGTGGTAAATATGGAACTCTCGAAGTTAGGTGGGTTTGATGCTGTACGGTCGTTTTATGCACCCTTTAGTTTACTTAGACTGTGACCTACAGTTTAACGTGGATTCCGAACCACTCACAAACATCTATGACACCGCCAGGATTCGAACCTAAAGTACTAACGACCAGAGAACTAGACAATTAGACATCAGGCCGCCAAATTTCAAGGAAAAAATTTTCTTCTTCTTCATTCGCGCAACAGTCCCATGGTGGGCCAAATCTTTACATTCCGACATTTTATTATTATTATTTTTTTTATATTTTTGAGACCACATCTTTACTTTGCCAAATCTTTACATTAAATATGTTTGCCTAATGACAGATTTCGAGACAGGAGATGCTTTTCTTTTACAGAATAGGGAATGTCAGCCCCTACATCCAACGCTTTACATTCATATTAGACCGAGACCTACTGTTTAAAGTGGATCCCGAACCTCTAAAAACATCCGTGGCATCTACGGGCCTCAACAAGACACTTGTGGCCCCGACATCCAGCCATTGGGCTATCAGGCTCCAGAAAGAATATGATCCATTCTATTAATATTTTCAAGTGAAATGAAAAACAATTGATTTTCAAGTGAATGAAGTATGAAAATACTTTTTCATCAGTCAGAATTAATTGTTAAAATTATTAACGGGTAGGGTAAAATTCATTGAGTCGCTTTTAAAAAATATGCTTGCATCCTTAATTTAATACTATAAATTTAAATTATACAACACGATATATGGATATTATTTTTAACGAAACCGTTAAACTTAATGCGATTCAAATAATGTAATTACATTATGAAATAATCCAATAATCGAATGAAAAATTTCAGGGAATGGTAAGGTAAATGAAGCAGTAAAATCTGTTAATTCAATATTTAAGAGAAATATTGGTTCAATTTAGTCGGGAATTCTGCTTAAATGTAATGGTTGGTAAAAGGAACCAAAAGGAATATATTTTTGTTGTGGAATGTGGTGCGAAAAGGGCACATGTAGGTTTTAGAATGTAAAGAAAATATAAACAAAAGATAAATGAGAAAGATTTGTAAAGTCAAACAAACATTTTAATGTTTAAATTTTTTACAATAAGTTTTTGAAAGTTTGACAGTCAATAATAATTCAAGATTGTCAGTGGATTTCAAGGATTTCTGTATATTAACAAAAAAATATCAGGCATGTTGTGCACATTTCCAGCAACAGTTTGGCCACTACACTCAAGATCTAGTGGCCAAATTCAATGGTATTTTCGTTGGCCATGCTCTTAATATGCCCATAGAAGAATAAATCCGGTTCGGAATCCACTCTAAACTGTAGGTTCCGGTCTATTTAACCTAAAGTGTGCAACAAAATGACTGTAGAGCGATAAACAAAATAAATTAAATAGGTACTGGTATCTACGAGAATAATTCAAAAGTTATTTTCATAAATACCAGTACCTGTTGAGAAAGGATCAATACCAATGTTTGCAAATTATTTCTATTCACTCAAAAGTAAAAAATAACAATATGCAAAAAATTGTCTTTAAAGAATGACAAGCCATTGTAAAAAATTATCATACGAGAATAAATATATATTTTTCTCCTAATCACGGAAACTTCCTCCATATCAAAAAAGTGAAAAATAATAATAAATACGTAATAAAAAGACTTGAAAAGTTCATCATCAAAAAAAAAAAAAAAAAATTTATGTAATGTTGCCTTTTCCAACCTCAGTATTAAATGGGTTAACTCATGATATATATGTATTCATGTCTGAATTTTTAGTTTGTATCTACATTTAAAATTCATTCACAGATAAAAAAAAAAGAGAAATCCATAAACACCTCATAACATTTATATGTTTGCATTTCGTAGCATTTACTGCTAAATACTTATGTATATATTCTATATTTCTGAAATCACTCATTCATTACCCTTGAAAATGATACCAGGCTGGGCCAGTTCTACATATACCTTTACAAAGTCAATTATTAAAATGCTCTAAATCCAATTCTTCGCTCGAAGCACAATGAAGCGAATTACACCAGGTATCAAACCCACTGGGTCATAAAGCGTGCCGCGAACAGCAGTAATTCCTCATAAAACAATACCAGGGCGCATCTTATTACCAACCAGTACACTGTGGCCTTCCACCAGGAAAACCAGAGCAAAGGAAAGAAAATCCAGTGCTGCTTTCTGTGGGCTTGGCCACTCTATAAAAGAAGAGCTGTGCGATCGTTAAATGCTGGAGGTGAGTTTATTATCTTTGGGGGGATTAGGATTTTCTTTACATGTCAGGTAAACGAGTGGGGGAGGTTTTATGGTGGGCAATCAAACGGAACACGTCCGCGCGAGTTATGTGTTTGCATTGTGGGCCGCAGTAAAAGAATGGTAATAGTGCAGAGTTCATTCATGGTTCTGGTTCTGTCCTTCACCTGCTTTGGGAGTTTTTAAGACAAGGTTTGAATTATTTAAAGGTGTACGAGTATATGTTTAATGAAATTTCTATTTTCAAAATTTTGTATTTGGTGTTTTTTTTTTTTCAAACATATCTGAAGAAAATGTAAAGACAGATAGAGGGGACCAAAATAAGAAGATTTATTACTGAAATGTGGGTGTGTATATTTGTTGATTCGGCAGCTGTTTCTCCGGAAATCGCTACCTGTACATCTTCTGAACTGTTATTTCATTTCTATTTGCAGCCCCATACCTGAAATGCATATTGGAGAGTTCCGAATTGGTGTAACAATGCATTTTGAGCAAAATCTGTGCGGGGAATGAGGAAGAAAGCCAGCAAATCTCTTCCACCTAATCGATAACAATGTGACATACATATACGGGTTTCATGTACATTCATAATTTCCTTTCGGCTTGTAATAAGCTCTTGATAAGCTTTTTGTTATGCACATCCTTTTGAATGAAAGACAAAAATTAAAGCCTCCTAACCCCAAAACAAGTATCGCATATTTAGGGATAAAAATTCTACATTCACTATTCAAATCTTTCCTTCTAATGTAACAGAAAATTCGCATTTTTTACGTTTATATAGGTGTCAACAGTTGTCTAGTTTAAATATTTGTTTGAATAGATATTTTATTAAATACGTACATACAAGGTTTTTTTTAGCATCAAACACATAACACTTACAAACATAATTTTTACAGAAGAATTACAAGCTTTTAGGAAGGGTAGGGTGCATTTAGACAGTTCAAAATCACATCCGCTGATGATGGCCGATGACATAGCATTGGCGAGAAAAATCCAAAGGATCTCCTGAGATTCGGCTTGGTTTGTTGCTCTACGGACATTTTTTGCACATTTTAGGCTATACAGATCGGGACCTACTGTTTAATGTGGATTCCGAACCACTTACAAACATCTATGCCACTCCAAGATTTGCACCTGAAGCCTGTGGTAATAAATGCCAGAGCGTTAGCATATTGCCCATCAGGTCGCTCCAGAGATTCTTCAACTCACCCAAATATACAGTGATAATTTAGTGATCATAATAATGTAGAATTAGTCGATATGCATCCGACATACGACGCTTTAGTGCAGCGAACGAGTCATACCCCATTTGTACGAGGAGCGTATCCAATAATGCATACTTCTAGCAATAAACGTTTTGTTTGCTCTCACCAATTTCAGCTCTATGCTCGTTACTACTTCGCATCCAGCTTTGTCCAATGGAATGGCCTGCTCAATTACTAGATCGTCATGTTTTGATTACTTCCTTTGAAGGCATATCGAGACACTGGAATGAGTGTGATATTTCTGTTGATATCGTAGAGATGCATGCATCGAAGAGAGCATGCATCCAGATCCAGTTCGATGCATGCATCGAACCTCTCTCACTTGCATGCCTTGGAAATCCAGAATATAAAGTATTCCATAAGTATTGCGTTCCAATACTTCCTTTGAACTAATAGTTCAGCTTTGTTGCTGTTGACCATGTTATTTTTGTTGATGTACCAAAAAGATTTTCGTTGATGTATTTTTGTTGATGTACCCAAAAGATTTTCGTTGATGTATTTTTGTTGATGTATCAAAAAGATTTTCGTTGATGTATTTTTGTTGATTATCAAATTGAGCATTCATTGAAGTCCTTTTTTTCCTGGTGTTAGGAAAAACACGCTGCTATGTGACGTGTATACTACTACATCAGAAATAATTTCCAATCCTATATTGCTATGTGATTTCGAATGCTCTGGATGTAACCTACCTCACTTAGATGTTTTTAAAACTGGTGTTTAGATTATTGTAAATTTATATATGTATAAATTTTTGACCCTATGTGTGACAAAGAAACTTGACGAAAAGAATAAATCAGTTTTTTATTGACTTCCTTCGTGAATTAATAATAACACAAGCAAGCTAGTATAAATTAAAAAGCGGTTCAATTATACTAATGATAGGCATTAAAGACATAAATAAATTGGGTACAAACATTGATACCTCCTTATGACGTACCTCCTCCTACTATTGATACCTCCTCCTCCTTATGAAACCTCCTTAATGACGTAATTATTGCTGCCTATTAGGCTGGAATGTAAGTTAGTGACACATGAAAATTCCAACACAAGTCACCTTCGACAAAACAGTTCTGTATAACTAACTTAACTAATTGAAGTGGTGGCATATCATAACAATTTCAATAACTTAATAGTTCATGGGCCATGTGTTGTGAGTGCACTTGCTCCTGTGAAAACAAATTAGAGATTGCAATATTCAGGGTAATGAAGAAACGCTGGCCAACAAATAATTGCCTTTCTTCAACAAATGGAAATCCTATCACACAAAAATTGTAATTTAAATAAGAAACTTGTTTTTTGTTTTCGAGAGCTAATTATTTTAATCTGAAATCGTACACCATTACATGCAGCAGATTCATCATTACTGGGAAGTACCACAAAGAGTTTGTGGCGCTGTATTCACATTGTAAAACCACTATTAGGAACTAACACTTCCTGGTGTGATTCCACCACACCTCCTTTTTCTCATGCTCATCTCAAGTAATTTCCGTTTTGTAGATTTATCAGGTCAAAGGTCGACAGTTTTAAGATAACCTTCTGCAAGGTTTCTGTCATTACCCTCTTCTAGAAAACCCAATGCCCCAAAACTAGTCAAGACTGCCCCACAGTAAAATATATTGTATAGAATACTAAATATTTTGCATGTTATTTTTTTTCTGAATTCATTTTCAATAAATTTAGTATACCATATATGACAGTTCTCCACTTTACATCTTAGGTCCCGGTTTAATATGTCTATAAAGCGTTAAGCGTAGGGTTGACAACCTACCCAGTAAAAATAAAAACGTCTCCCTGTCTCGAAATCTGCCAATAGCCAGACTGCCTTGACTTACCATGGGGTCGTTGCGCCAATGAAGAAGAATAAGAAGATTGGAAAACCAACTATGAAGACAAATTGTATGTATTGAAGATGACGATAGTTATGTATAATACATCTATAAATATTTAATGAGAAACTACTTTGATGAATTTTAAACCTCCAGATAATAAATAAATTAATAAATATTCTTTCAAATTTGAAAGGAATAATTTTTAAATTTCGTTGACAAGCTTCCAAGAATTCCCTAGAATACATATTAAATAATGCACTAGATCTTTGAAAAAAAAAAAACCTGAATACCTATGGATTTTGAAAATGTTAGATATTTTCATTAAATTGCTCTTCGAGATTTCAATTTTATTTGAAAAATAAGTATATTTTTATGGAAAAAGAAGGAAATAATTTTCTATTTAACTCCAAAACATTTAAGGAAAAAAAAAAATTAATTGAATATTTTACTTGAACATTTGCGGAATGCAAACACGGAATGTAAAAGTTAAAAGATTTTTTTTTCTTTTTATATTTATTTAAGGCGGACTCTAATTGATTATTCTAAAAGCAAGCTGAAAGAAAATGTAAAAATAACGTGATCAGACTTTATAATGTTCTCTTTTATTTCTGAAATTAAATGCGTTTTTTTTTTTGACGTTTTGTACAGTAAATTAGTATTAACTTTTTTTAAAATGAATATAATTGGATCATAAGTTTTACTTTCAATACGTATAACATTAAATACAACAAAATTGTGAAAGTTTCGAAAATTTTAAATTTCTTAACTTTATAATAGGAAAAAATGGGGCCTGAATAGGCTTATATGTGAAAAATATGTTTTACGTAAATAACTATTGCGGGGCATTGTTACTCCGCTCCGTGGCTTATCTTCAAAAGGTTACACGGCCTACCTGGGTATCTGCGCAAACAAAGGTAAAGAGCTGAAAACCAAGGTGCTATATGTTTGCCAGCTGCATTAGAAATTAATAGGAAGAATATGTTTATTTAAATAACTATTATAGCATACTGAAATTCAAATAATGTATTTAAACATGGGCTTTTAGTCGACTACTGATTGAAATAACTTAGTTGGTATTGATTAAGTGTTTTATGTTCGCTATTGAAGACAAACATATAACGCAATAAATTTGATGCATCATAAGTCAAAAGAATTTATCCAACTCCTCTGGCTATAGCAGGTGTTTTTGCAATTCGATGCTACAGAAATTGAATGCTTTTAAAGGACTATAACAGTGAGACGTTGTTGTTAAGCCAATGATTAATCATGGAATCACTCCAGCAAAACAATTTAGATGGCTTAAGAATCGGCGGCGTGAGGACCAATTGGCTAGCGCTCTGCCAGTTGGTACCACAGGCTTCATATTCGAATCCTGGAGGTGGCATCGTTGTTTTGTTAGTGGTTTGAATACATGTTAAACTGTAGGTTCTGGCCCAATTAGCCTAAAGTGTGCAAACAAAAAGGACAGTAGAGCGACGAACCAAACAAAGCCTTAAGCCATTAGAGTTATTTTCATCAATTTCACCAACAAGATAGCAGCATCAAGCTCAAGTCGTGAGACTTTTGATGAAGGAAACTCTCGATTTACTCCTTATTAGTTGTACCATTGTCTTGCCTATGAGGTCATGGATTTACAATAAACTTCGTAACCGTGTTCCGAAGCCTCAAAAACCTGTGAACAACTGAATATTCACGGTTAAAAATGTTCCGATGCACTTGTTTCCAATGCAGATGAAGTTTATTTAAGGGCATGATGCTCGAGTGACTAGCGCTCTGGAGCATGGTGCCATAGGTTTCGAGTTCGAGTCCCAGTGGCACCATGAATGTTTGTAGCTGTTCGGAATCTACTTTAAGCTGTAGGTCCCAGTCTAACATGACTGTTGGACGTAGGCTGACAACCCTACCCCGTAAAAAGTCAGCGTCATGGAGCCAAATCAGACTTCTACCCTAAGGGTTCCCCATCACAACAGAAGCTACCCTGATCTAGAAGTTGCTGTCGACCAAGTGGGATAAATAGCAACATAAGATACTAAAAATTCTTGTTGGGGAATGCTATCCAATAAGACATCAGAGTGGCAAAGAAATCTGTTCTGATAAAGTAGCTTTCTATCACTTACTGCGCATGTTCCAAAGTTTGTGTCATTCGTTGTTAGATTGTTCTGCAGAGGGCTTTAAGTAAGGTATTAGAAAATATTTAAAAACTATTAATTATTTTTTTTGTAACTTTTAATTTAAATTTAAGTTATTTATTTATTTATTATCCGAAAAAATACGAGATCAACTGCCATTTTTGGAAAATCTTGTGTTGTTTCTTATCCTACTTGGTCGACAGCAACATCTAGACCAAATCCTTGAACCCGCGTGTCTTAACCTGATAAGTCATGATAAAGAGGCAATGCAGCTTCTTTTTTGTCCTTGACCTTGTGGCACAAAGACACGGAGCACCCAAAAGAAGAAGTCTGACTTTACCCCACCCGTTTATACCTCTTATACCAGTTATACCTTATATACCTTTTCAGCGATATATTTCTTGTCCTGTTCGTTTTTTATATTTAATTGAAAACAATGCTCCACTATCTCAAGAATGCGTAAAAGACACTTTCTATCATTTTAAATTCGTAAAATTTAATGAATCTGTGAATTTTATAAAAGACATATATGATTTGGGAGTTATTTTATATTATAAATTGTTTTCTGATTACAATCCTTTCTGAAAAGTTATACATTTTAAAAAGATTTTAAATTAAATGAGCTTTATCTTAATAAAATATTGATAGCAAAAATACTTAAATTTCGCTTTTTATTTATTTTTATATATTATTTATAAGTTTAAATAAAAACAATTTTAATATATACAAAATATCAATAACATAACAACGTTGCATTACAAATATGTTTTTCTTAAACATAATTTAAAATTTTGTCTTATAAAAAATATCAAAACCCCAATACTTTTTCTCAGTTAAGCTTGACATTTGATTTAAATATATAAATCTTTTTGATGAGAGAAAAATATCCTTTTATATTATTCGTTAAACAACATGCATATAAGTGCACAAGTTGGTAAAAAAAAATTAATGATGAACTAAATTGTCACAGAAAATAAAATTAAAAAAAAAAAAAACTAATTAACTTTTCTTGAGTTAGAATCTATAATTAGAAAAATCTCACGAATCAGAACTATTTAAGATAAAGATCAAGCTGAGCTATATAATCAGCTGTTCTATTAATTGGAAACGAAATTACTCGAGTTCGTGCGAACAGGGATTATCGTAGGGAGGAAAATGACGTTCTTTGTCCAAAAGGGGAAAAAGGGATAAATGTCCTCAGAGAGCAGTCATTCATTAGGAGTCTGGGAAAGATCCCATAACGATATCTACCGAAAACTAATCTCAATAACTGATGTCCCAAACTTATATTCGAGAAATGGAATGTGGTCGGAACAAAGTCATTCGATATTCTTTTTTTTTTTTTTCTTTTGTTTTTTAGAGAACAAAGAAAGTTAGCTTTCGATATAATGAAAAGGAAAAATAAATTTGCGATGTATGAAAGGTTGCATTGTCAGAAATGT
The DNA here is from genome assembly GCA_021605095.1 of Caerostris extrusa. Classification (NCBI taxonomy): domain Eukaryota; kingdom Metazoa; phylum Arthropoda; class Arachnida; order Araneae; family Araneidae; genus Caerostris; species Caerostris extrusa. Next base: position 34,969 of record BPLR01005665.1, on the reverse strand, counting down.
CAAAGGATTCAGTAATCTGTTTATGGATTACAAACATAAAAAAGCGAATATTTAAATGGATGGAATAAAAAAAAAAAATATTTTTTGGTTTTTTTTAATACGGTTATACCTTGAGATGCGAATGCATCAATATAAGACTTTTTTTTTAGCATTAAATCACGAGCAAGTATTTGAAATACGAATCTACTTCAGTGACTTGACAACTAACTCTCTGTTCAGATTCTCGTGTAATAAAAAATATAAATCGGAAATTCATCTCCTAATATAGCTGCGGCCGTATGGCCAATTGGCTAGCTCTCTGGCCTTTGGTACCACAGTCTTATAGATTCGAATCCCGAAGTGGCATGTATGCTTTGTAGTGGTTTGGGATCCACTTTAAAAATAGGTCCCGGTCTAATGTGATTGAAATCGTTGGACGTAGGGCTGACAAATCTTCCCTTTTAAAAGAAACCATCTCCTGTGTTGAAATCTGCCTGTAGGCAGACGGCCTTGGCATACCATGGAGTTGTTACACCAATGAAGAAATAATGTCATTCGGATTATAATTCTCCCTGAAAAGTTACACAATTTTTAAAATGAATATTTTAAATTAAATGAATATTATCTTAATGAAATATTGATAGATAGTATTGATTGATAGTAATGATTGATAGTATTTAAATTTAGTTTTTGATTTGCTTTTATATATTATTTATCAGTCTAAAAACAAAAATTTTAAAACACTAAAATATCAATAACAGAATAATGTTGCATTACAAATATATTTTTGTTAAAACATAATTTAAACTTTTGTCTTAAAAAAGTATCAAAATCCCAATACTTTTTCTCAGTTAAGCGTGGTATTTGATTTAAATATATAAGTTTTTCTGTTTAAAAGAAACATATCCTTTATAATATTATTCGTTAAACAGCATTTATATGAGCGCAAGTGTGTAAGAAAAAATTAACGATGAAATAAATTCTCACAGAAAATAAAAGTAAAAAAAAAAAAAGTTATCTTTTCTTTTAGATTCTTGAGTTAGATCTATAATTATTAAAATAGAACTATTTATTCGAATCAGAACTATTTAAGATAAGGATCAAGCTGAGCTTTATAATCAACTCTTCAATTAATTGGAAACGAATAATACAGGATCACAGTATTACTGGAGTTGGTGCGAACAGGGATTATCGTAGGGAGAAAAAAAATGACATTCTTTGTCCAAAAGGGGAAAAAGGGATAAATGTCCTCAGAGAGCAGTCATTCATTAGGAGTCTGGTAAAGATCTCATAACGATATCTACCGAAAACTAATCTCAATAACTGATGTCCCAAACTAATATTCGCGAACCTTCTTTAAAAAGCAACCATCTTCTGTGTCGAAATCTGGTGTAGGCAAACGGCCTTAGCCTACCATGAAGTTGTTACGCCGATGAAGAAACAATATTTTTCAGATTATAATTCTGCCTGAAAAGTTACACATTTTGAAAAAGATTTTAAGTTAAATGAATGTTATGTCAATAAATTATTGATAGCTGAAAGTACTTTAAGTTTAAATTTCGTTTTTGATTTACTTTTACATATTATTTATCAGTTTAAATACTAACAATTTTAATGTAGCAAAATATCAATAACAGAACAAAGTTGCATTAGAAATATATTTTTCTTAAATCGTAATTTAAACTCAAAGTATCAAAACCGCAATAAAATAAATTTTTCCTCAGTTAAGCACGGTATTTGATTTAAATATATAAGTCACTGTGTATAAAAGAAAATATTCTTATTTTATGTTATTCGTTAAACAACATTTATAAGTGCCCAGTTTTGTAAGAAAAAAAATTAATAATGAACTAAATTGTCACAGAAAATAAAAGTAAAAAAAAAGCAAACTAATTATCTTTTCTTGAGTTAGAACCTATAATTAGAAAAAACTCATGAATCAGAAATATGTAAGATAAGGATCAAGCTGAGCTATATAATCAGCTCTTCAATTAATTGGAAACGAATAACAGGGGGATCACAGCGTTCCTCGAGTTGGTGCGAACAGGGATTATCGTAGGGAAGGAAAAAAAAGGACGTTCTTTGTCTAAAAGGGGAAAAAGGGATAAATGTCCTTAGCGAGCAGACATTCACTAAGAGTCTTGGAAAAATCCCATAACGATATCTACCGAAAACTAATCTCAATAACTGATGTCCCAAACTAATATTCGCCGAATGGAATGTGGTGGGAACAAAGTCATTCGATATTCTTCTTTTTTTTATTTTCTTTTGTTCATTAGAGAACAAAGAAAGTTAGCTTTCGATATAATGATATGGAAAAAGTAATTTTGGGATGTATGAAATGCAAATATCGAGAAAAAGGTTACATTACCAGTATTATCAAGGATTTAGTAATCTGTTTATGGATTTCAAACATAAAAGGCGAATATTTAACTGGTTGGAGCAAAAAAAAAAAAAAAAAAATGTTGAGCCATATCTTATATAATCTGAAAAAAAATGTTGAGTCTTTCTCAATATGCGAGGTGTTTATATAGCACTGAATAACGAGCAAAATTTGAGATACCAATCTACTTCAGTAGCTGGACAATCATAACTCTGTTTAGATTTTCGTGTAATTAAAAATATAAATCGGAAATTCATCTTCTAATAACCCTGCGGCTTGATGGGCAATTGGCTAGTGCTCTAACCTTTGGTATCACAGTCTCCAGGTTAGAATCCTGGAGGTGGCATGAATGTTTGTGAGTGGTTCGGAATCACACTCTAAACCCTAGGTCCCGGCCTAAAGTGGTTGAAATCATTGGGAGTAGGACTGACAGCCCTTCCCTTTAAAAAGAAACCATCGTGTCTAAATCTGCCTGTAGGCAGACGGCCTTGGCCTACCATGGAGTCGTTACACCGATGAAGAAAGAATATTTTACGGATTATATAATACCTCAAAAGTTACACAATTTTAAAATGAATATGTTAAAGGAAGTTAAAAGAATATTACCTTCATGAAATATTGATAGCGATAAGTACCTTAATTTCGTTTTTGATTTACTTTTACATATTTATTATCAGTTTAAATGCAAACAATTTTAATATATACCTATACACAGAACAACGTTGCATTACAAATATATTTTCTTAAACATAATTTAAACTTTTGTCTTATAAAAAGTATCAAAACCCCAAAAATACATTTTTCTCAGTTAAGCTTGACATTTGATTTAAATATATGAGTCATTTTATATAAAAAAAAATATTCTTTTTTATATTATTCGTTAAACAACGTCTATAAGTGCACAAGTTTGTAAGAAAAAAAATAATGATGAACGAAATTGTCGTAGAAAATTAAGCAGAAAAGAAAAAAAAAAAAACTAATTATATTTTCTTGAGTTAGATCCTATAATTAGAAAAACTCACGAATCAGAACTATTTAAGATAAAGATCAAGCTGAGCTATATAATCAGCTGTTCTATTAATTGGAAACGAAATTACTCGAGTTGGTGCGAACAGGGATTATCGTAAGGAGGGAAAAATGACGCTCTTTGTCCAAAAGGGGGAAAAAAGGATAAATGTCCTCAGAGAGCAGCCATTCATTAGGAGTCTGGGAAAGATCCCATAACGATATCTACCGAAAACTAATCTCAATAACTACTGTCCCAAACTAATATTCGCGGAATGGAATGTGGTCGGAACAAAGTCATTCGATCTTCTTTTTTCTTTTCTTATGTTCTTTAGAGAACAAAAGAAAGTTAGCTTTCGACATTATGAAAGGAAAAATAAATGCACGAAAGCAAATGTCGGAAAAAGGTTACATTGACAGAATTATGAAAGGATTCAGTAATCTGTTTATGGATTACCAACATAAAAGGCGAATATTTAAATGGATGGAGCAAAAAAAATATTTTGTTGGATGTTTTTTTAATATGATCATACTTTGAGATACAAATGCGCCAATACACGAATTTTTTTATAGCATTGAATCACGAGCAAGTATTTGAGATACGAACCTGCTTCACTGACGTCACAACCATCCAGTTTCTTGGTCAAACTTGTCTCGCATTTATTTAAGGTGATATTTTCTAAAATTTGGGGAAACGTTTCATAGTTAGTTCCACAGCAATTTCAGGGTATTCCCAGAGATCTGAGATCTTCGTGCCTTGGGATTACTAGAAAGACCAGTACGCCCTTGTGCTTTTAGATTGCGTTAATAAATTGGTAGGATGCATTCCAATTGGCTAGACCTCTGGCCTTAGGTACCAAAGGCTTCATATTCGAGTCCTGGCAGTGGCATAGATGCTTGTTAGTGCTTCTGTATCCACGTTGAACTGTAGGTTCCAGTCTAATTAGCATAAAGTGCGCAAAAATTACCGTAGAGTGACAAACCAAATCAAACCAAAACCTCAAGCTTTGAGATTACTTTCATAAAACAACAGAGCTCCTTTAGCCAGAACATCGGCGTTTTTTATATTTTGAAGAGTTTTCTCCTACAGGCAACGTACAATCCTATAATGATTATTTTCTAGAACAATCGAATCCTCAAAATCACCAACTTGGTGATGTTTTAAATTTTTTTCTTTCTACAATATGCATTTGTCATACTAATCAAGAATAAAAAGTCTGTATGCAATTTATTAGATAAATTAAAAAATTTAATAAAGTAAATAATTAAAAATTAGGAATTAAATATTAATGCTTAATTATTTGCATTTCTATAGGGAATTTTGTAGCGATATTGATGTTTATCTATCAGAGTTGAAACATTGTGTAAAACCTGAACTGGAGAAAAGGCTTTATATAAAAATTTAGATTTTTTTTAAAAATTTGAAAAGTTTATAAAAGTGGTTTATAAAAATAAGAAAGATTTCCTTTTTTTAAAATCATAAATATCTCGATTTTATCAAAAATTGTAGTAAATGATGATAATCAAATAAAACTGTTTTAGATTTTTATCATTTTCTGAATTTATAGAATAAGATCACAAATTTATGCTCTCAAACTGGTTTATAGGATTTTTGTCTGCTTATTTTATGCTTAATAATAAGGTAAAAAAAATTTTAACCTATAAGTTTGAATATTGATAATGTTTATTACAAGTTACATGATTTTTTTATAAAAATACATGGATTGAAAAACATAATATTTTGGCTATATAACATTTATTTTTAACATATTTTCTGAACTTCAAATAAATTTTTAAATAATTTTTATTAGGAGAAACTAATATTTTTCAAAATATATTTGTTAAACAATTATATTTTTTTGGATTTTTCATTATTTTCAGAATTTATAGTTTAAGACCACAAACTTATGCTTTCAAACTGATTTATGGATTTTATTTACTTTTTATATTTAATAATAAGGTTAATAACAATTTAAATTAACAAGGGAATTGATGAAGTTCATTATACATTATATGACATTTTATGAAAATACATGGATTTAAAAACATAATATTTTTGACTATCACACATATTTTTAATATAATTTTGAATTTCAAATGAGTTTTTAGATTGTTTGTATTAAGATAAACCAATATTTTTCAAAATATATTTCTTAAAAAATTTATTTTAAACAGTTATATTTTTTTGGATTTTTATTTTCAGAATAAGTTGAATAAGATCACAAATTTATGTTTTCAAACTGATCTTTTATCTATCTTTTATACTTTTATTTTTTTTATACTTGTTGAATGACTTGGAAGTAATTTTTTCCGTCAAAATTCCGAAACAATCAAGCACATTGAACACTACAGTTAGATTCATGTGCAACTCATGCCAAATATGTTATAATGTCGATTCAAAATATCATTGGTAGCCGAATTCCCTTTCTTTATGAGCTCTTACAGTGCCATCTATTAATACACTCTGGAACTTGTTTCATGCCGTACCATTTCCCCCTTCTTCAAGTATCTTCAGTTCAAATGTGAACTCATTGTGACGAGTGATTCTTTTTTTACAACATTTTGAATGTGGGACTTTAATTATAATCGCCCTGTAGTTAATGATTTTTTTATGAAAATACGCGGATAGAAAAACATAATATTTTTTAACCATATAAAATATATTTTTACATATTTGTGAACATCAAATGAACTTGTAAACTGTTTGTATTAAGAAAACAATTTTATTTTTAAAAATTATGACCATAAACATATCTCTCTCATTAGAATAATTATAGGCAGCTCTTTTTTTTTATGTATAAAAAATATTTTTCCACAGCATAATTACTTATGTTCCTCGCACGTTTATTCCACATACTCTTGGAGATTCATTAAAAACATGGAAAAATATCGATTCTTCTTCCAGTTTCTCTTCCGCCTTTTGTTGAAAGACACAATTATAATTGATATCTTTCATGAATACAAAAGGAAAAAAAGAAAAAAGTGCAAGATTACATTCTTTGAAGAAATAAATAAAAATACTCAGCATGTGATTAAGAATTTGAGATGGGCAAGCATCAGTAATTACGTACAAGCTGTAGAAAAGAACCGATACCGTGGAAACTCGATTTCTTTACTAGCTTTTTTTTTGTTCTTTTGTAAGTATGTTAACTGGTAAGTTTTTGTAAGGTTAATAACCCTCGGGCCTTGAATAATTACAAAAATTCATTTTATCGTTTCAAAACACTCTTTGCTTTAATTTGGAATGATGTAAAAATTATGCCTCGTCATGCAATGTTTCAGAAGGTCAATTTTGTACTTGAGATTCGAAAGAATTATTGTAATTATAATTTAAGAGGTTTATATCAAAAAATTATTTTTTTTGGGTTTTCATTATTTTTAGAATTTATAGAATACAATCACAAATTTATGTTTTCAAACTGATTTATAGGATTTTTATCTGCCTTTTTATACTTAATAATAAAGGTTATAACAACAATAAATGAATTTGATGAAGTTTATTATACATGGCAAGTATAATTAAAGTCCCACTTTCAAAACGCTGTAAAAAAAAAAAAAAAAGAAACACTTATCACAATGAGTTCAGATTTGAACTGATTGAACAGAAAATACTTGAAGAAGGGGAAACGGTATGTCATAAAAAAAATTTCCACCGACTTTTTCCATCTAATGTGGTATGACATTGCCATGGTGAATGGGCTTTCCACTAATAGTACCACAACTATTGAATGACTTGGAAGTCATTTCTTCCGCCGAAAAACCGAAACAATCAATCACATAAACACTACAATTGGTTTTATCTGCAACTCAAGCCAAATATGTTGTCATTTCGATTCAAAATACCACTAGTAGCCTATTGCACTTTCTATATGCCGCTTATAGCGCCATCTATTAATATACGTTTTAACTTTTTTGATGCCGCACTGTTTCCCCCTTCTTCAAGTATCTTCAGTTCAAATTTGAATTCATTGTGAAGAGTGCTTCGTTTTTTACAGCAATTTGACAATGACACTTTAATTATAATCACCCTGTAGTTAAATGATTTTTTATGAAAATACACGGATTGAAAAACATAATATTTTTGACCATATAAAATATATTTTAACACATTGGTGAACATCAAATGAATTTTGAAACTGTTTGTATTAAGAAAAACCAAAATTTTTCCCAAACATATTTTTTAAACAGTTTTATTTAAAAAACACTTTGAGCATAAACATATCGTTCTCATTAGAATAATTATCAGTAGCTCATTTTTTTTAATCAAAAAATATTTTCCTCAGAATAATTTCTTATGTTCCTTGCATTTTTATTTCACATACTCTTGGAGATTCATTAAAAAATGGACAAATATCGATTCATCTTCCAGTTTCTCTTCCGCCTTTTGTTGAAAGGCACAATTATAATTGATATCTTTCATGAATACAAAAAGGAAAAAGAAGAAAGTACAAGATTACATTTTGTGAAGAAAGAAAAAAAGCTCAGTATGTGATTAAGCATTTGAGATGGGCAAGCATCAGTAATTACGTACAAGCTGTAGATAAGAACCGATACCATGGAAACTCGATTTTTTTCTAGAGATTTTTTTTGTTCTTTTGAAAGTATGTTAACTGATAAGTTTTTGTAGGGTTAATAACCCCCAGGCTCTGAATAATTACAAAAATTCCTTTTGTCTTTTCAAAACACTCTTTGCTTCAATTTGGAATGATGTAAAAATTATGACTCGTCAAACAATGTTTCGAATTCCGTCTGTTTTGTACTTGAGATTCGAATGAGTTATTTTTAAATTTAATTTACTTATACAATGCTTAATCAAAAAAAAAAATGAATATATTTCAAAGAAACCAAGAATTATTTTAATAAATCTGCTTTTTAAAAAATGTTAATTTGAAAATATTTGTTATTTTTTTTATTAATGCTAAATTTATTTTATATCAGAAGTATTCCAACAAAAAAACAATAATAGACAAATTAAAAAACAATAAATTTATAAAAGCACTCCTGTATATAAAGTAGTATACGTCTTTTTAAAGCAGTATGATATAAAAAGTTGTATACGTCTATTTATAAAGTAGTCCAGAATATAATGTAATAATAAGGGTTCTATTTATTAGGCAGTCCATTTTATAAAAGTAGTATAAATCTATTTATAAAGTAGTTTAAGTCTATTTATTAAGCATTTCTGTATATAAAGTAGTATTAGAATAAATATGTAGTATGGAATGAAAAGCATAATATTTTTGATTATATAACATTTATTTTTAACATATTTTTGAATTTAAAATTAATTTTTTAAATTGTTTTCATTAAGATAAACCAATATTTTCCCAACATATATTTATGAAACAATTTTATTTAAAAAAAAATTCTGACCATAAACATATCTTTTTCATTACAATAATTATCGGCTACATTTTTTTCGTGTATCAAAAAATATTTTCCGCAGAATAATTACTTATGTTCCTTTGCACTTTTATTTCATATACTCTTGGAGATTCATTAAAAACATGGAAAAATATCGATTTTTCTTCCTCTAGTTTCTCTCCGCCCTTTCTTGAAAAGCACAATTATAATTGATATCTTTCATGAATACTAAAGGAAAAAAGAAAAAATTACAAGATTGCATTCTGTGAAGAAAGAAAAAAAAAAAGCTCAGTATGTGATTAAGCATTTCAGATGGGCAAGCATCAGTAATTACGTACAAGCTGTAGATAAGAACCGATACCGTGGAAACTCGATTTTTTTTTTCAAAATTTTTTTTTCGTTTGAAAGTATGTTAACTGATTTTTGTAGGGTTAATAACCCTTGGGTCTTGAATAATTACAAAAATTTATTTTGTCGTTTCAAAACACTCTCTGCTTCAATTTAGAATGATGTAAAAATTGTGCCTCGTCAAACAATGTTTCAGAAGGTCTGTTTTGTACTTGAGATTCGAAACAATTATTTTTTTAATTTAATTAATTTCAAATGTTTAATAAAAAAAACCCAGAAAAATGAATATATTTGAGAGGAAGAAAGGATTATTTTAATAAACTTTTTTTTTCTTATATACTTAAAAAAAATGCCAAAAGTGATAATATTTGTGTTTTTCTTTTCATTAATGCTATATTTATTTTATATCGAATGTAATCCAGGAAAACTGGAAAATTAAAAACAATAAATTTATAAAGCAGTCCTGTATATAAAATAGTATAAGTCTATTTATAAAGCAGGCATGTACCTAAAGTAGAATAAGTCTACTTATAAGTCATTTCTGCATATAGAATAGTATAAATCAATTTATAAAGCAGTCATGTAGAAATATATAGTATAAGTCTATTTATTAAGCAGTCCTGTATATAAAGTAGTATAACACTATATATAAAGTAGTCCTGTATATAAAGTGGTATACGCCTAATTATAAAGCAGTCCAGAATATAAAGTAGTATATGGCAATTTATAAAGCAGTCCTGTATATAAAGTAGTATGTATATTTATAAAGCAGTCCTGTATATAAAGTAGTATGTATATTTATAAAGCAGTCCTGTATATAAAGTAGTATGTATATTTATAAAGCAGTCCTGTATATAAAGTAGTATGTATATTTATAAAGCAGTCCTGTATATAAAGTAGTATGTATATTTATAAAGCAGTCCTGTATATAAAGTAGTATGTAAAAGTAAAAGTAAAGTAAGTCCTGTAAAAAGTAAAAATAAAAGTAAAGTAAGTCCTGTATATAAAGTAGTAAATAAAGCAGTCCTGAATATAAAGTTGTATAAATCAATTTATAAAACAGTCCTTTACATATATGTCGTATTTATAAAGCAGTCCTGTATATATATATATATATATATATATATATGTCCTATTTATCAAGCAGTCGTATAAATATATTTATAAAGCAGTCCTGTGTCTAAAGTATGTGACTTCAAATTAATTTTTAAAATGTTTGTATTAAGAGAAACCAATATTTTCGCAAAAATATATTTTTTAAACAATTTTATTTTTAAAAAAACTGTCCATAAACATATCTCTCACATTCGAATAATTATCTGTAGTTCATTTTTTTATGTATCAAAAACTATTTTTACGCAGAATTATTACTTATGTTCCTTTACAGGAATACATTTCACATACTCTTGGAGATTCATTAAAAACATGGAAAAATATCGATTCTTCTTCCAGTTTCTCTTCCGCCTTTTTTAAGAGGTACAATTATAATTGATATCTTTCACGAATACAAAAGGAAAAAAAAAAAAGAACAAGATTACATTCTGTGAAGAAAGAAAAGAAAAAAAACCTCAGTATGTGATTAAGCATTTCAGATGGGCAAGCATCAGTAATTATGTACAAGCTGTAGATAAGAACCGATACCGTGGAAACTCGATTTTTCTTTTTCTGGTTTTTTTTTTTTCTCTTTTGAAAGTATGTTAACTGATAAGTTTATGTAGGGTTAATAACCCTCGGGCCTTGAATAATTACAGAAATTCATTTTGTCGTTTCAAAGCACTCTTTGCTTCAATGTGGAATTATGTAAAAATTGTCCTTCGTCAAACAATGTTTCAGTAGGAAGCATGTTCTGTTTTGTACTTGAGATTCAGAGGAATTATTTTTAAATTTAATTCTTTTAAAATGTTTAATAAAAAACATCAGAAAAATGAATATATTTCAGAGAAAGAAAGAATTATATTAATAAAATTTTTATTTCTTTTCTTGTATACTTAATAAAAAATGTTAAAAGTGAAAATATTACGGGTTTTTTTATTAATGTTCTATTTATTTTTTTATTAAAAGTACTCCAGCAAAACAGAAAAATCAAAGAACAAAAAATTTATAAAGCATTTCTGTATATAAAGTAGTATACGTCTATTTATATACCAGTCCTGTATATAAAATAGTATAAGTCTATTTATAAAGCAGTCCTGTATATAAAATTGTATATGTCTATTTATAAACAAGTCCTGTATATAAAGAATAGGATTAGAGTCTTAAGATTATTTAAATCTATTTATAAAGCAGTCCTGTATATTAAGTAGTATACGTATATTTATTAAGAAATCCTTTTTTTTATAAAGTAGTATACGTATATTTATTAAGATGTCCTGTTTATAAAGTAGTATAAGTCTATTTATAAAGCAGTCCTTTTTTTTTTTTTTTTTTTTTCTCAGAAATATGCAAATTTCTTCAAATATTTCTACTTTCATGCAGTGATCTTGGTATTAATTTTTCTGCAACATTCTTGCAGAGAAGAGTGAGTCATTTGCTGTATATTTTGCTTGCGTTTTTAGTTTACGAATTAATTTATAATAGAATTATATTTTTAAAATAATTCATTCCACTATTTTATTAAAAATTATTCCAAAAAAAAATCAAGAAGTTTAAATTTAATACAATGTTTATTCCAGTTAAAAAAAACCTGTTTCACAATTCTATTATGATTTTAAAATGGTTACTAGTCTTATGTATAAAGAATTTGTGATTGTGTATGCATTTTAATGTAAATTATAAAAAAAAATCGGTCAAAAAGCAAAAAAAGAGGCCTTTGGGATATAGATAAGTCGCCAAATGTGGTAATCCGGGTTTCTTTTTTTTTGTAATTCACTTCACTTACAATTGCAACCCGTTATTTGGCTGTGGTGAAAAGAATTTTTGACGGCGAATCACAACGGCTCCTATTCTGCAATTTTATCACAATTTTTTTTTTTAATCGGAAATCAATATATTTACAATTGTTTTTTAGAATTTAAATGATTTGCCAAATGACAAAAAAGTAAATAAAGATTTTTAGGTACTATTAAAGTAAATCATGTCTGTGTTAATGTAGGAATGAAATGAGACATTGTTGTTAATATTGTTGAAAAAGTAAACAATTGAAATATGGTTTTTAAACAATGTGATTGAAAATTACTGTAACAAAGCATACTAACAATGTCTGCAACACAGATATCATAACATATTTTGTGTGGACTGCTTTAAAACGAGTTTGAGTGCAAACGATTAAGTTTGATTGTGATAAAATTACGAAACTTTCTGCTAATATGGATGAGACCAGAGCCGTAAGTGTTGTTTTTCGCTGTTGGGCTTGGACTTTTGGCACAATTTTTTATGTGCATGATTTGTGGAGTTTATTTCACTTTTCCTTTTATGCTTTGTTGTCGGCCATTACTATTAACGAAAATGGCGGATTGAAATTTTTGATTTCTGCCCTTGATAACTGGGTTGCCGAGATTATCACTTATCGTAACCGTGTTTTGATTATTGAGAGAGCTAATAGGCCTATTTGTACTCCCAAAGCCAATTTCACTGATACTAAAATTGATATGAGTCAAGGGGACGCAACTATAATTAATGATGATGATAATGATAATGATGAAATCGAAGATGAGTTATTACCTCCACCTGAGTACATGTGAAATGGAATTTTCCCTTGTTATAATTTTGTTGATTCAAACAACATGAATAATAAACCCATTATTTACTTTGTTACCAATTTCCCCAACGAATATCCTTTTCGAACTAGCAGCTATTTTCCCACCATTTCTAGTGTTCACTGCCACTGTGATAAATGTTCCGCTTAATTTAAACATGCTACTTAAAAATTACTTACTTAGTTCAGGAAAAGCTTTACAAGTAAATTAATTTCAAAATTCACCGAAAATTAAAAATGAAATCCTTTATTAGAAAATTTCAAAACTGAAAGTCTTGTTTAATTTTTTTTTGTCTGATATAAAATATGAAAATTAACATTTCCTAAATTGTTTAATATCTCAACTCCACAAATGATCACATTCAGATTAGGATAACATCTATTACCAACAAAAAAAATCTGTTACCATTGTATTACTTCACAAGCAAATATTCTGACTACGTCTAGCAATAAATTGACACTTTAATTTGATAATATGATCATTTCTACTTCTGTCATCTTTCCCTGATTTACACGAATCCCACTTCTGTCATCGACTTCTGCTGCTGATTCGCGCAACTTGTACTACTATCATTGACTTCCTCTGCTGCCATCATCTTCTAATAGCGCGACTTGTGCTGTCGTCGTCTGCCACTGCTGCCATCATCTACCACTGCTTCGTGCGAATACCTCTGCTGCCATCATCTACCACTGCTTCGTGCGAATACCTCTGCTGTCATCATCTAACACTGCTTCGTGTAACTTTCTCGGCTGCCAACGTTTCCAACTGCTGCCATCGTTTTCTTCTGCTGCCTTCATCTTCTAATAATGCGACTTGTGCTGTCGTCGTCTGCCACTGCTGCCATCATCTACACTGCTTCGAGCGAATATCTCTGCTACCATCATCTAACACTTCTTCGTGTGACTTTTTCTGCTGCCAACGTTTCCAACTGCTGTCATCGTCTTCTTCTGCTGCCGTCGTCTTTTATTCGAGTGACTTCTGCTACCATCGTCTCTCGCTGCTGCTATCATCTACCACTGCTTCGTGGGGCTTTCTCTGCTGCCATCATCTACCACTGCTTCGTGTGACTTTCTCTGCTGTCATCGTCTTCTTCTGCTGCCGTCATCTTCTAATAGTGCGACTTGTGCTGTCGTCGTCTGCCACTGCTGCCATCATCTACCACTGCTTCGAGTGAATACCTCTGCTACCATCATCTACCACTGCTTCGTGTGAATACCTCTGCTGTCATCATCTAACACTCTTCGTGTGACTTTCTCTGCTGCCAACGTTTCCAACTGCTGTCATCGTCTTCTTCTGCTGCCATCGTCTTCTATTCGAGTGACTTCTGTTACCATCGTCTCTCACTTCTGCTATCATCTACCACTGCTTCGTGTGACTTTCTCTGCTGCCATCATCTACCACTACTTCAGTGTAACTTTCTCGGTTGCCAACGTTTCCAACTGCTGCCTTCGTTTTCTTCTGCTGGCTTCATCTTCTAATAATGCGACTTGTGCTGTCGTCGTCTGCCACTGCTGCCATCATCTACCACTACTTCGAGCGAATATCTCTGCTACCCTCATATAACATTGCCTCGTGTAACTTTCTCGGCTGCCAACGTTTCCAACTGCTGCCATCGTTTTCTTCTGCTGCCTTCATCTTCTAATAATGCGACTTGTGCTGTCGTCGTCTGCCACTGCTGCCATCATCTACCACTGCTTCGAGTGAATATCTCTGCTACTATCCTCTAACACTTCTTCGTGTGACTTTTTCTGTTGCCAACGTTTCCAACTGCTGTCATCGTCTTCTTCTGCTGCCGTCGTCTTCTATTCGTGTGACTTCTGCTACCATCGTCTCTCGCTGCTGCTATCATCTACCACTGCTTCGTGTGGTTTTCTCTGCTGCCATCATCTACCACTGCTTCGTGTGATTTTCTCTGCTGCCATCGTCTTCTTCTGCTGCCGTCATCTTCTAATAGTGCGACTTGTGCTGTCGTCGTCTGCCACTGCTGCCATCATCTACCACTGCTTCGAGTGAATACCTTTGCTACCCTCATATAACATTGCTTCGTGTGATTTTCTATGCTGCCAACGTTTCCAACTGCTGTCATCGTCTTCTTCTGCTGCCATCGTCTTCTATTCGTGTGACTTCTGCTATCATCGTCTCATCTGCTGCCATCATCTACCACTGCTTCGAGTGAATACCTCTGCTACCATCATCTACCACTGCTTCGTGCGAATACCTCTGCTGTCATCATCTAACACTGCTTCTGTGACTTTCTCTGCTGCCAACGTTTCCTACTGCTGTCATCGTCTTTTTCTGCTACCGTCATCTTCTACTGCCACCATCGTCTTCCACTGTTGCTGTCATCCTGC
The DNA here is from genome assembly GCA_021605095.1 of Caerostris extrusa. Lineage (NCBI taxonomy): Eukaryota > Metazoa > Arthropoda > Arachnida > Araneae > Araneidae > Caerostris > Caerostris extrusa. The sequence goes on along the minus strand of BPLR01005665.1, from coordinate 19,844 downwards.
TACCATCGTGCGACTTCCTTTACTGTCGTATTCTTCCTCTGCTGCTTCCCCCATGATGATTTCAGAAGAAATATCTTTTGCCATCTCTGATAGATCATCTTCAAAATGACAAAGAACTTCTTGAAATTATACAATGAACATTTTTGCTTCTATCTGCTACATGTGTATTTTACTGAATTTTTATACATTCTACATTTATTTTTATAGTACTATTTATTATATATTACAATAAAATTTCTCCTCAATTTTTTGGTTTACTTTCTTCATTTATATAAAAAAAAATTTTTTTTTTTGCACATTTCCAGTTTCTCTAATTATGTATAGTCACTTTGTAATTTAATGAAAAGCAATAAAGAGTTTTCTCAAAAAAATATATTTGTCGTATTATTTCTTTTTTTAATTATTACTTTTTGTAAAATGTTTATCAAATTATATATATATATATTAATTTTCATTATGAAGTTATGCATTTCGTGTTTGCTGCTTTTGCCATTCATTATACAAGGAGATGTCTTCTTGAATAGCAGATATCACCAATTTTTAGTTTTAAATACTTTTTTTTTTTTAGGTCTTAAAAGTCATATAATAAATATAAAGTTATAGATTATCATTACATGCATAATGTAATCAGGGCCAGATTTAGATGAAAAGAGGCCCTAGGCTATTCACTTATGAGGCCCTATTTTTCACCTCTCATTTTTAAGTTTGTAAATTACATGAAGGATAATAAAATACATCATTACTGTTATATATATCAATATGTTAAATGAAACATGTTTTGATGGGTACTAATCTTTATAAAAAATGTGGTCCGAATAATAAATAAAAAAAATTAGAGACACTTATTTGGACATTTATTCTAGTATATACAAACGAACAGTATGTACAATGTCAGTCTCAATGTATCTCTAGTATATACAATGAGTCGAACGCGTTGATCTTAACCAATGAATTTTTATGTTTGTTTATTAGTCATATGTGTAGAATGTCTCCTTATTTTCTATTCAGTGTTTTAGTGTTTACTGTTTTTAGAATAGCATAATTCTAATTTTGCTAACAATTTGAATGTAGGCCCCTCTTAATCCTGAGGCCCTAGGCTGAAGCCTAGTTAGCCTATAGGAAAATCCAGTCCTGCCTGTATATAAAATAATATACGTCTATTTATAAGCAGTCCTGTATATGAAGTAGTATAAGTCTATTTATAAAGCAGTCCTGTTTATAAAGTAGAATAAATATGTCTTTTGTATAAAAGCAGTCTTATATAAAGTAGCCCTGTATAAAGTAGTATAAGTCTATTTATAAAGCAGTCCTGTATATAAAGTAGTATAAATCTATTTATAAAGCAGTCCTGTATATAAAGTAGTAGATAAAACAGTCCTGTATATAAAATAGTATAAATCTATTTATAAAACAGCCCTGTATATAATATAATATTTCCATCTTCTAATACAGCTGGCAAATAGACCGTGATCTTTTTTATGCCACAAGGGCTGCACCGATGTTACTCACTTTGCATTACCCAGGGGGCGCGAGTAACTTGATGGTAAGCCACGGACGCGGAGTAACAATGCCCCCGCAGCGCTCTACGATCCTACAAGGATCGATCCTGTAGTAGATCGGTCCTGTATATAAAATAGTATAAATATTTATAAAGCAGTCCTATATATCCACTACTTTATGTCTTTAAAGTCTTTTTTATATTTTTAAGTCCTTAAATGTCTATCGGTGAAAAAAATGGCCTCCCAACATGCAAGTTGATGATCTAATCCTGGAATTTATTAAAGGAAACAATACATGAGCCGTTTTCTTTGAAGTGGTGTTAGTCCATTTTATATTATATGGAGATATTTCAGGTTTTGTATTTGAATTGTGTGAAAAATATTCTTAAATATTAATTCACTCATTTAATGTTTTTTTCATATTAAATTGAATTTGTGTTTATAATAGGATCGTTTCTAAAGTATTAATTAAAAGAAATTTATGCTTTTAATGACCTCAAATGAATTTACACCACTTTCAAAGTCAGCAAAATGTGAAAATCATACATTTATGAAATATTTAATATGTGATTTCAATTGGATCGAACCAATTTTTATTAAAATTTTAATTAAATATGTCAAAAGGAAAACAACATAAAAAAGGCTTTATTTCAATATTTCTGCTATATACAATTCCCGTTACAAAAGTGTTTGAAATGAGATAAACATACATGTTGCAGCAATTTAATATTTTTAAAAATTCAATGTTGGAAATGGTTTGGGGGAGTTTATTCTGATCATAAATAATGTGCACCTCTAATAAAATGGGCATGGCCCATTGACTGAATACGGTCTCATCGCCCTCAGTAGCGAAGCTCGAAATTTCGGAAATCAAATTCTTAAATAAAGCAAGGTGTCAAATGTGCCAATTAGAAAGTTGTGTACCATCATCGAATTATGTAAAACCAATATCTTGAAAAGGGTGCGCAGAAGATCTACCTCCCCGTGGTGCACCCGGTAACACTTTTTAGTGGCTAAAAGATCTGCAACTTGGCATTATTGTTAGATTAAAAACTCTGTTTCAGCATGTTTTGTTGTATTATTTTTGTTGTTGTGCTGTTATGCTGTAACTGTTCATAATCTGCCATTGTAAATAAATAAAAAAATATCTTTAAAATGAAAATTACTCAAGATGTCAGGACACACATTTGTAAATCAAAGAAGTAGCATCATGCATTTTATAACTATCCCAAGTTGAAGACTTGCACATACATAGAAACAATACATAAAGTTAGGAATCTATTACTATCTACATCTGAATGAGTTACATCTATGCACATCTGAATGAGTTATACGTTTGAGTTATGGACACGTTGGTGCACATCTGGTTAAATGTGCCACAAGCACAGACTAATACGTTGTTTCAGATCTTCTCATTCAGAGAATTTGACTCATTCGCAAATACGTATTCCTTCACATAACCCTAGAGTTTGAAGTTCATACTCTAGGGTTATGTGAAATATTTGCCATTCAGGTCCTACAAACACTGTAACCACTCTTCCTATATATATATATATATATATATATATATATATAACTCATTCAGTCAGAAGAAAGGCATATATTATGAATATTGTGACGTTATTTTCAAAATCCTTTTGTCATTATCATAGTATCTGTGAATGTGTAAATAATAAATTAGCCTTTAATATACTTGATGAAATTTATGACTGTGGTCAAAAATGCGGTAACATAAAATAAATATATATAAGCGGACACAATTCAATAGCAGTATTAAGTTAATGGGTCACTTAGAAATTATTGTTTAGAGCATATATCAGTGGAAACCAGAGCTGTCGATAGTAGCTGTTGAGGTTCACTTCGGCATCAGAGGTAAATCGAAGATCGATGAAACATATCTACAACATCAGTAATTTTCGTATTGTTTCATGTATATAAGGAAGATAAAAACATAAATAATATACTTAGTCATGTGGAGAGATATTATACAACGCTGTGTGTCTTGAAGAAGAATTATGGCATTTGAAAATGCCATCTAGACAATTTTACATCCAACTAAATAAAAATATTTAAAATTCAAGAGTCATATCTAAAATCCTTAATTTTATGAATTTAAGAAATCTAAATGACAGTTAGTCCACCTAAGAAATCATTACCACATATATATATACTAACAATTTCTTCACTTTGAAAATTGCATTTTGTTATTTTACATTTAATATAATAATAGTTCTTATAACCATAACCATCTTCACCATAACAGTAACCATAACCATCTTCCCCATAACCATAACCATAAATATCTACCCAATAACCAAAACCATGACCTTAACCATATAACCATAACCACTTCTTATAACCATAAGCGTCTTTTCTGTATTGTATAAATTCAGATTCACTTCTGCTTTTTATTAGTTATTTTGAATAATATTATATTATAAATATTTAATGCATTCCTGTAATTCCTTAATTAGAAGCTTTTAAAATATGCATTTTTTAATGTAATTTTCCCTACCTTCACATATTTAATGGGTAGGGGTTTGCATAACATAAGTGTAGAGTAAAATAAAAAAAAATAGTGCGTTATCAAAGTAAAATTTTATATGCATCTTTTAGACTTTCTTTCCGATAAATAATATAAAGAAGATCATCAAAAACAAAATAAATTCTTTGACTACAAGCTATTAAATAACATGTACTGCACAATAACTCTACTATACAATAAATAATTAAAATATAAAATAAGAAAATTAAAAAATTTACAAATTAGTTTTACATTTTCTTTTATAATTATATGATACTATAATAGCAATAGTAAAAAAAAAGATAATGCCAGTAAAGGTCCATAAATTAGTGAAGGGGTAGACGATTACAGACTTTTTAAGACGCTGAATTAGATTATAGAAAAAATTTAAAATCAAGTAATCGAGTATGACATTTTGGCCGATTTCAGTGAACGAATGACATTTTCTCAAAAATAATATGTTTGATTAAAAGTAAAGTGAAAATAATATTTCTTATTAATAATTTTATAACAATTATAATAAAGTACGAGGATTATAGATATTAATAAAATTGATTTAAAGATAATATTATGTTATAATTATATATTAATATTAATTTAAAGAAACAGACCATAATACCTGTGTTCTGCTAATATATTAAAAAAAAAAACATTGATTTATTTTTGGTTTTATTTAGTTTTTTTATGAATATTATTGTTTTGGTAAAATACAATTTTTCAAAATGTATACTGAATACACGAGTGAATTGTTTCAGAACTGTACCAAATTTAAATAATAAATAATAAAAATTATAAAAATAAAAAGCAACCTAAGCATATGTTTGAAATCGTCAGTTTCAAATAGTTCACTCTAACATAATTTTGGGCATATATATATAAAGAATATATAATATATATAAGAATATAATTTGTGAACAAAACAAAAACCAAAGATTGAACTAGAATATATAACAATAATAATAATACTAATAACATATGCTTAGGTTGCATATAAGGCTTAGTTATAAATATGCTTAGGGTAAATAATAATATATAACATTTTCTAGCCAATGATTTTAACTTCAAATATAAAACAGGCAGCTACTACTTGTTTACTTGTATCGGTATGAAAATTTATTGAAGCGTTTACCACAGATACTAGTGCATTTTTCAAAAAAATAAACTTGTGTTATACAGTCTCTGAAACCTGCATTTCAAACAGATGAAATATGTGATTCATGAACTATTCTTTTGCGTAAACACAACACATTTCTTAGAATTTTCAAAATCTATGGGTTTTTTTTTTTTTATTATGAGCAAGAAATGCATACAGCATACAAAAAAATTTCTGTAACACTGGGTAAAGGTATTGTAATTTAATTTCTATGAGTATGAAATAGTTTCTTTCATAAAATGTTTTAGTTCGTTTTAATTATTTTATTTTACTTATATTTAAATATTTATTCAAGTTTTTTCCCTTCTGCAAGACGCATATTCAGAAAAAGCATTGTTTAAAGAAAAACATAAAATTTTTATATGTATTTTTACAAATGATTACATGTAACAGTGCTTCCACCTATGCACTGGCAAGAGCGCTCCTTGTGGCATTTTAGAGAAAGGGTCAGTCGGCCTCTAAACTCTCACCAGAGAGAAAGTACAGCGCAAGCTGCACTCCCGCTGAGAAACGCTCAGTTTAAAAATTCTCATCACGAGAGGAAATATAGTTAGCTCATTACGACCTATTGGTTGGCCTACGGACTCTCACCCGGAGAGGAAATGTATTTCACGCACCCTGCGAGTAGCTAAATATCGGATTTTCAGCTTAGAAGTGAAGTCCTTTTTTAAGAATCTATAATTGTCTGTCTTTAAGTGTGTTAAATATTGCATTTCTTTAATTTCATGTCTTTAATTGTATGTGTATGATGTTTGTGCGTGTGCCAATTAAGCTGTGAGCTATCCAACCTGGACTCCAAGTATATCAACCTAACCACACCCCAACTACAATATGGTTGCCAAAACCTACCTACTGCATTCATAATTAAATGTATTTAAACTGCTTTTCTAAATTTTACGTGTTCAAAATTGAATATTTAGTTTATTTATCGTATTTAATATATTAATGGATAAAACACATTCAATATATTGTTTTGACATATTTGTAAGCATATAATTTGTTAGTAATAATATTTTTAATTTACTGTGCGTGTAACAATGACGAAAGTTTCTAGAAAGAGGTATTTATTTATCCTATAACAAAATCATTCCTAGACATGAACTCAATAAAATTAAATACTTTTACATTAATTTCAGCGACTAATTTAATCCTTCACAATTCAGCCTACTATTATTTTAAAGATGTTTGAAATAATAGTAAGCTAATGTATTGAAATCTTTCATGAAAAGAAATTGACAAAAAACGTGGTTTTCGAAAGTTTATACCTGAAGTCATGAATAACTTGAAGTCATTCATCACTACAAGGTAGATAGGCAGCAGATATATTGTTAACACGGAAAGCTTGCTACATTGTACATCACAATTTTGAAAGAATATTCCAAAGGAGAGATTGTGGTTTCATACCCTCCTCTTCCTCCTTGATCTCAAAGGAAAGAATTTAGGACCTACAGATTTATCATCCACATAATTCACAAGAAAAATATTTTCAAATTGATACTTATTTTCTCAACCAAGCCATCCATACAATTTTGATCACCTTGTCCAATGAAAAGTGCTATTCATCTTTCATATATCTGTCTCTGAGCTGCCTGAAGAGTGCTTGTGCTTTTTTTTTCTACCTCACTCAGAGTGGTTCATACCTCTAACTTTATGACATTAAATATATTTCATGTATAAAAATTAACAATTGAAAACTTCAAGTAAAGAAAGTTTATAAAAATGTAATATTCTTAAAAGAAAAATAAATACACTCATAAGACAGACTACTTGATACATAGTTACTTTCTCTGTCAAACCACCTATACAGAGTCAATTACTATATTTCCAGTGAGAAGATAAGAGTGTGAGAATTTTAATAAATGTCAGTGGGGGGCGATATGAGCTCAAAATAGTGTAATCATCAAAGTCTCATTCTTTCCATTTCAAGAATTAATTGATACTTCATGATTAATACTTACGAATTTTTAAAATGTAAAATTAAATACACATGCAAAATAAATAAAAATTTGAAAGAATTCATCAAAATTATTAGAAATAAATTTCGAATTAGTTAAAAATTCAAAAGAAAAATATGATTAAAAAATTAAAAAACTTATTCTAAAAAACACTGTTATCCATTTTTTACTTAAATATATTTTATAAATATTTCTATTTTCTGTTAATGGATAACATTCATTAAAGAACCAAACTACATCAAATATAACAAATTTTCCCTTTTAATATTTCTCCATTTTGCTTATTTTTATTATAAAATATTTATTTTTCTCAGTTTAGATTTTCATTAATCAACTCATAATCATAAAAGAATGTTATGCTCTGATATTGAAAACAAATTTTTAATGAGAAAATAAATAACAGGAATAAACATGAAAACTTACATCATTACATGGAAATGAATTATAATTCCATGAGCTACTCATAAATCAACCGCCATCCCTTTAGACTTAGTTAACTCCATGTATCTTAATAAACAACGTGGTAGGAACGAAGGATATATTGCTTAAAATATGTAATACTCAAGTTTAATTATACTTATGGGGATTTTCATTTCCATTAATATGCTTTCGAATATTAAAAATAATGTACAAAATAAACTTACAGTTAGGTAAAAGCTGGAATAAAATTGTCTTTGGAACCACGTTTTAATTTATGTGATTCATTTAAAATGTTTAGAAATGCCGTGTTTGCTATTTTATCATGTATATTTTATGATAAATCATGCATATTTTATTTATAATAAACGATGAATTATTTATTAGGACAGTAGCATGAGAATAGTTGTACATATTGAGGTATTGAAGTTTAAGAATTTTTGTTAATACTTTAAATCATTTAATAAAATAGTTAGCATAATGTTTTAATAATAGTTAGCATAATGTTTTAATAATAGTTAGCATAATTTTTGTCTAATACTTCATATAAGTACTGAACATGAAATTTTTAACTAGTATATGCCACATATGTATTAATAGTTATTTAATTTTTTTCTAAATATTTTAAGTTCCTTTCAAATCTTTTCAGATAAAAAAAAAGAAATAAATTTTAGCGTTAATATTTAAATTTAATTTTAACCCTTTAAAATGTAAATTTGGCCATTCAACTTTAAATATAAATTATCGTTATAAAACTAAAAGAAATAACACATGAAAAGAAATAATTTGATAACTGTAACCATAATGTATTAAAAAATTACACAAGCTAATTGTATAATACTTATCGATTGGCATTTATGATCAGTGTTGGAGGGGGAAATCAAATTAAATTTCAGTCGTGTGTTCTTGTATTATTTTCAAAAAACCTTTTAATATTTTATCATATTTTTGAAAAATTAAATGTTGTAGCCATCTTGTCCTACACATTTGCATGAGCCCCTGTGTTTTTCAAAAGAAAGGCCAGTTGGCCCACAGACTCTTCTCAGGAGAGGAATATATTTCGCGCACCCTGCGCGTAGCCGAGTTTCGGGTTTTTGGTTTAAAAGTGGAGTCCTTCTACGAATTTGTAGTTATCTGTCTTTAAATGTGTTGAATATTGTATGTCACTAATTGTATGTGTGTGGTATTTGTGCGTGTGTCAATAAAGCTGTGAGTTCTCCCACGTGTGCCTCAACTATCTGCCCCCACCCACACCAAATTACAATTCGGCCTGCCCAACCTGCACACTACATAATGAAATTAGAATTCGGAATTGAAATTATGCCTAGAAAATGTGTTCATTCTATAATAAAATTTCATACCAAATTTCAAACAGCTTAGCTATCATTGTTATATAAATTTATTTTAATGTAAAGCTACGATATTTAATTAATTAAAAGGAGATCATTAAAAACATTTCTCAAATTTTATTATGCCTTATATAAAAACATGGATTAAGTGCATACTTTCCACGAATAAACAATTATATGTCTTTAACTGTGTTGAATATTGTATGTCTGTGGTTTTATAAATAAAGCTGTGAATTTTCCAAATTGTGCCCCAAGTATCTCAACCCAACCACACACAGTTACAATGTGGTTGCTCAGCCTGAACACTACATTACAAAATTTATATTGATTTTTATCAATAAAGTTGTTTTTATTATTTTTTAATTTAGTAATTATTGCAACTAAAAAAAAATCTTTAATATTCTCAACATACATAATTTTAAAGTGGTTAGAAAGTTTCTAAAACCGACAATTTTTAAAAGTTATCTATGATGATTTATATAATTTATTAATATCAAAAATAACACTGTATGCAATTACACTCGTGGAAAATCTGATTTGCCAGAAGTCAAAAAAATCTGATTTGCCAGAAGGAACCTATACGAGGTTCAGAGGTGGGAAACTATGCTACAAAGGGTACAGCTCCAAAGATGTTAGTAATATGTATTGCAGTCTCTAATTTCAGAACACAACGAAGCCCAATGGTTATTAAGACAGGTCTTATTCATAATCATAATCAGGCTACCTGGTTGGAGTTTTATGGTTTTTATTACTGTACGACACACAAATGAGGTGTTACGTTTTTACGTAAGGCATAGCATGTTTGTTTGTGCCTAATCCTCAATGTCCTGCAGTGCGGGATGGGCGTCCCATAAGTGATCTACTCATGGATGGAGGGAAAAGGGGCAGCTTCTGTTGTGCTGAAGCACCCGTAGGTAGAAGTCTGACTTTTGTTCCGTGACGCTCTTATAGTCATATGAGACCGGGACCTACGGCTTAAAGTAGATTCCGAACCACTACAAACATCCATGGCACCGCCAGGACTCGAACCCGAAACCTGTGGTACCGAGAGCCAGAGCGCTAGCCCTCGACCATTTAGTCCCCAAGGAGATAACATTGATCCCACAGCATTGCTTGTCTGTGATTGTTCGAAAGAAATATTAGTGAAACAAAAAAGTTCTATGACGTTCAAAAGAAAATGGCTGCACATGTGCTATTGTTTATGTATATCTATTACAGACCAAATAAAGACTGAAGATTGGAAAAAAAATTGGCAACGTTTAGAAGTTTGGAAAAGTTTTCTGGGTTTATTACTGTACGACACACAAATGTGTGTTACCTATAAACGTTCTGTCGTAAGTCTATGGTATTTCTCCAGTTGTCGATGTACGTTGTTCGAAGTATACATTAGTAAAACAAAAGATTGTATGATATTCCTAAATCACATGGCTACACAAATGGCGGTACTTATTGTTTATCAATTAGAGACCAAATGAAGACTGAAGATTAGTTTTAAAACATAGTTAATAAAATTTTAAAACATTTGAGTTTCCGAATTAAAGGAACTGCTGTAAATCAACAAGTGACCAGTTTTTTTAAGTATATTTTAGACATTTACATTTAACTCAGAGTTTCGCTGATGAAAACACAATTTTCTTGCATAAAAATTAAAATTTGTTTAATCTTCATGAAATCATTATGGTTTCTCTACACATTCCTTTGCTTACATTTTGTTCTAATTCTTAAATCCTTAAAAGTACATCTGTTAAAAAATGGCCTCCCATAATTATTCCTGAATATGTCAAAGGGAAATAATTTTGTATTATAAAGTTTCTGTTTTGTTTTATATTTCAAAAGGATCCATAGAGTACTTTAAAAGTTGAGTAACAAAAAACAAGTATATTAAGAACAACTTTTTTTCTATATGCATAAATAAAATGTAAGTGTTCTTACCAAAAAAAAAAAAATTTTTGTCAAATAAATAATTATTTAAATATGATATATCGTATAGAATTAAAATAGCCTAAATCTAAGAGGGAGTTCATCATCATCATCAGTGGCCCAAAATCCCCATGGTGGGCCAAGGCCGGCTGCCTACGAGCAGATTTCGAAGCAAGAGATATTTCCTTATATTTACGGGGTAGGGTTTCAGCCCTATGCCCAATTCTCTACAGTCATATTAGACCGGGACCTGATTTTTAAAGTGGATTCCGAACCACTACAAACATCCAGGGCACCACCGGGACTTAAACTGGGATACCGAGCACCAGAGCTCTAGTCACTTGGTCATCAGGTGCCTCAGATGGAGTAAATAGAATAAAATTATTATTTTTATATATAATAGAATTTATTTGCCAATTCATTTTACTACAAACCATTGCATCATTTTTAATATATTTACCGCAATAGTTAAGTTATAAAACAAAATATTTCTAAAACAAATTCAAATGCAGTCTATTGTTTATTTCGAAACATCCTAAAATTAGAATGAAAATTCCTTTTAAATAATCCAATAACTTCTAGTTAAAATAGTTAAGAATCTTTTCATATTTTCATGCTTTTAGTTCCGCTTTATTATTTATGATTAACACAAATTAAAGTTTTCCGAAATATTTATGCATTCGCAAGGCAGCAGAAATATCTCGCAGATTTCTATAAACAAATTTAAACTTGCTCTTTTCTCAGTACAAATGCAAGGACGTTCCTTTTGTGCGATTTAATGGGATATTCTGTCGCTTTTATTGCGTTATCTTGCTTTAGTGTCTTGTTTTTTTTACTTTTCAAAATAACTTGCTTGTCTTATTTGGAAAGTGCGTTAGTGTTTCGAGAATTTCGATGGCTTGCATGAGGGTAAATGGAATTTGTTTTCACGACCTCCTGATTCACAGTCCTAAAAGTCATAGATTCACAAGTGCATTAATGGCTCACATTTTAATGTAATCGTATTTGGTACTCTGCCGTCGACACATGTGAGACGTACTTCTTCCCAAAAGTATTTTCGAAAAGATTTTTCAAACAAATATCTCTGGTTTACTCGATTTGTTAAGTTAAAATCTAAGTGGTAGTGAAATAAAATAAATTAATATTATTGTAATTCAATTGAATAATTATAAATTATTTTCTGTAGGCAACATAATGTTGTGTAAAAATTAAAATTTAATAAATTATGTTGCTCTAATGCAGCTGGCAATACAGAGGCAGTTACTCTTTATGACATAAATAAGGGCTGCATTCATTCATTTAGGACTATCCAGGAGGCACGTGTAGCTTGACGATATGCTACAGACGCGAATAACACTTCCCCCACAGCACTGTACGATCCTATTAGACCGGGACATACGTTTTAAAGTGAATTCGAACCACTGCAAACTTGCCTGTTATCACACGGATTCGGACATGATACATGTGGTACTGAGTGCCAGAGCGATAGCCACTCAGCCATCATGCCCTATATACCCTCATGTCCATAAATTAAGGATAATGAAGTTCAGGCAAAGAAAGAAAACAGAAGCAAAACAAATTTGACTTATTTGTAAAGTCTATTTATTAAACAAAAGTAAAGAGCAGAAAAGATGCTATATGCTTGACATAATTAATAAAAATTGCGAATTTTTGTCCCTGGAGCAAATTTCAAAAAGAACCTATTTACAAAAAACAGTATAACATGGTTAGTATGATGGTTAATATGGAGTCTCCCGGACGATGCAATACAGGCCTTACAACACCTAAGCATGCTGAGTATCAAATTATCAATCTGATCTTGGGGAATATTACACCACTCATCAAGCAATGCCCTCCGAAGTTCCGGTTGACAGGTGGGAGGGGTTGACAGGCTGTAATTCGTCGGCCAAGCATATCCCACACATGCTCTATTGGATTCAAGTCCGGTGAATATGCTGGCCAATCCATACGGGCTCCAATTGAAGGCATTCGTCTACAACGTTTGCGCGGTGAGGACGGGCGTTGTCATCCATAAACAGAAATTCAGCACCCATGGCGCCCCGAAAAAAAAGCGTACATGTTGTTCCAGAATGACCTCCCGATAGATGTGGCCTGTCATCGTTACACTCTGAACATGCAGGTCAGTTCTGGAACCAAGAATAATTCCTCCCCAAACGAGCCATCCTGACCACCGTAACGGTGTCGTTCCATGGTGTTCTCTTGGTGGTAACGGATACCCGGCGCTCTCCATATGAAAGTCCGCGAGAATCAGACTGCAAACTAAACCTGGACTCGTCGGAAAACATCACACCAGACCACTGTTGCGATGTCCACAATGCATGCTCTCTACTCCAGGTTAATCGCAGGCGACAGTGAGTTGCGGTAAGTGGAACACTTCTGACAGGCCTACGAGCATATAGACCAATGTGCCCTAAGCGTCTGTACACGGTCTGCCTTTGAAACTGTCGTACCGGTAGCTGAAGAGAGCTGACGAGACAGGTCTAATGCTGTGCTCCGTACGTTTCTTTCAGCAGTAACTGCTAAATACCGGTCCTCATTCGGCGTTGTAACTCGGGGGCGACCTGTGCTGTAACATCTACTCACATTACCATCGTCTTGGAATCGTTGCCAAAAACTGGAGATGACACTCTGGGCGATTCCAAGTTCCTCGGATACTTCCAGCTGGTACGTCCATTTCCAGTCGTCCGATAATTCTACCACTTAAAGAATCATCCAAATGCTTCCTTTGTGCCATAACTATGCGGTTATTGCACTGAAAGGCTTTTAAAGCGCTTTTGAACAATTTACTTCTTTGCCACCATTCCTTATAGACCCCTCTCTTACGCTCTCGTCATTGTGACGTACTATCCGCGCCATCTGGTGGTTTCCTGTAATTTGCATATTCTTCTTCAAGATGTGTGTGATAATTCTACAGGTGAAATTTTTATTTTAGAGTTCAATTTCTGTGTGATTCTGAATTATCCTTAATTTATGGACATGAGTGTATATCGAACAGAATGAAAAATAGCATAAATCAAGACGGAGAATTAATAGAATAAAATCAATTTTATATACAATATGTATAATTTATTTGCCTTACCCCTTTACTACAGACAATTGCATCATAAATTTTAATATATTTATAGCAATAGTTAAGTTATAAACCAAAGTATTTCTAAAAAACTATTCTATTGTTTATTTCCAAACATACTAAATTTAGAACAAAAATTCCTCTTAAATAATCCAATAACTTCCAGTTAGAATAGTATAGAATCTTTCCATATTTTCATGCTTTTATTTCTGCTTTGTTATTTATGATTAACAGAAATTAAAAAGTTTTTCGAAATATTTATGTATTCGCAAGGCAGAAGAATTGTCTCGCAGATTTCTATTAACAAATTTAATCTTGCTCTTTTCTCAGAATGAATGTAAGGGCGTTCCTTTTGTGTGATTTAATGGGATATTCTGTCGCTTTTATTGTGTTATCTTACTTCAGTGTCTTGTTTTTCTACTTTCAAAATAACTTGCTTGTCTTATTTGGAAAAGGCGTCAGTGTCTCGAGCATTTCGATGGCTCGCATGAAGGTAAATGGAATTTGTTTTCACGACTTCCTGACTCACAGTCCTAAAAGTCAGAGATTCGCAAATGCACTAATGGCTCACATTTTAATTTAATCGAATTTGTTACTCTGCCGTTGACAGTACTTCTTTCCAAAAAGTATTTTAAAAAGATTTTTTAAGCAAATCTCTATTGTGCTTTTTCGTTTTGCTAAGTTAAAATATAAGTGGAAGTGGAAAAAATAAAGTAATATATGTAATTCAATTGCATAGTTGTAATTAATTTTATGCATATATAACAACAATTATAATTACTATTGTGGACTACTATTATAATTACTATTACTCTCTGGCGCTCGGAACCACAGGTTTCGGGTTTGAATCCCAACTAATTGCCATGCAAGTTTTAAGTGGTTTGGAATCCACTTTAAGCGGTATGTCCCCTGTATAATAAGATTGTAGAGCGAGTGATTATTGCGCCAACGAAAGAAGAATTAAGTAAAAGAACTTTTTTGCTATACATATATAGGCTTCTTGCGTCATTTACGTATAATATAAAACAGGATAAATATTGCCTTAAAGTAATAAAGGTAACTGCCCCACATTTGTGTGTTGATGAAGAGAAAACCAGAATAATTTCCAACTGTTTAAAAATTCTCACCTATGTCGTTGATACACTACCCACCTAATTTGGAACATTTTTGCACGAAATACATGCACACATTGTAATTTGGCCACCATCTTTAAAAGAAAAACATATGTGGTATGTATTTTTTCTCATCAATAAAATCAATAATGAAAAATTAATAAATTATTTCTAGAGTAGTATTTTTTTGTTGTTGTTGTGTCTAATCCTCAGTGTCTTGCAGTGCGGGACGGACATCCCATGAGTAATTTACTCTTGGATGGAGGAAAGCGGAAACTTCTGTTGTGATGGAGTACCCGTAGGTAGAAGTCTGACTTGGTTCCGTGCCGCTGAAGAAGGAAGGCAGTGTTTTCCGGGAGGATTTTCAAGGGGAACTACCCCGCATCTATGTATGGTATGGGAGAAAACACGGAAAAACTCCCACCGGAAGTCAGGCTAACGAGGAAAGATGCTGCCGAGCTTTCCAAAGCTTTAAAAACTCCTCTTTTTTAAACAGTGTCTACAAAAATTCCGCCAGCGGATTTTAACCTCAGCCTAGTTCTCACCATTGGTGCACGTTGCCACTGAGCCACTAGTCGGGCGTAGTATTAACCTAGTTATACTAATTAAAATAAAGTAAAAAGAAATGTAAAAAATTTTATTACGTACAGAATTATGGAAATGCATAAAATATACCATTATTATACACAATTTCATAACTCCTGAGAACAGAAATTCCACAACGATTTAATCTGATTCAAGAATTTATAGCAATTATCATTTAAGCACCTCATAAGATTAACTTTGGATTATTTATGATTATCTAATACAAATGTTAAGCATATTTTCTAAAAATTATTCATTAGACATTTTCCTAATAAGTTTGTTGGTGATTGCTTTAGAACATCTGTACCAATTATTCATTTCTGCTATGTTTAATTTTCAAAATTGGATCTCTGCAGGAATTAGAACTTAATGCTTAACTACTCAGAAAAAACTACTTAAGAAATCTGAAACTGATGCAAAATGTTTCTTGCTCCTTAATCCTCAGTTTCGGAATGTCTAATGAACCACGTTTGAGTGGATTGTGGAATGATAAATTAGTCATCCATAACGAAGATGGAAAATTTCATAATTTGCAAAAGGTGATGTATAATTTTCCATTACCCTGATAACGAGCTTTGTTTAAATTAGATTTCGCATTGCTTTTTAAAAATCCATGTTCTATTAAAGGATGAAACTTTGATTTGCAATATTTTTACTATTACTAATTCAATTGCATGTTAGTGTTTCAATTTCATTGCAAATATTTTTATGGCATGTTTGTATTAAAAGCTATTTAATTCAAACAAATGTTTATTTTAAAAGTTATTCGAGATAGATTATATGAATGTCTAATTATGTAACGAAAAAAAGTATATTACTACTTAGATAACATATAACAACAATATAATAATGTAAGATAACATATAACAATATTTCTTAGATAACATATAGTGTTAGTATTTCAATTTTTATTTCAAATAACTCTTATGGCATGTTTGTTTTTATAGTTATTTAATTCAAACAGATGTTTGCTTTAAAAGTTATTTTAGATCAGGGGTGGCCAACCCGCTGCCCGCCTTGAATATTTTTCCGGCCAGTGAGATTAATCATATTTTTACAAAATATATATATTTTACAGTGGTCAAAGTAGTGAAAACCAATATATTAAAAACAATACATTATGCGTGCATCCATCTATTCAAAAATTAACTGTCGAAAGGATGTGAAAATTAACTTTGGTTTTAAAATAATATTCTTGCGAATATAGGACAGATATTGCCTGTTTCATTAAAGAATTTACAGTTATGAATTCGCAGAATAATTAAATTATATTCTGCGAACTCATGAGTCGCGTGAATCTTGGAACATCTAATATAACAGACTCTACGTTTCATTTTAACTGACCTCGGTGACCATCCCTAGATACGTACAGTTCATTGTTGATAGCAGAGTAAACCAGACTCTTAGTTGAAGTTGAGCTTTTGGTTCAACTTACACCTGCGAATCGTGTTTTTCTAAAATGAAATTGACCCAACACAAAACACTTTCATACATAACGGACGCAACACCCATTATTATGTGCAAATACCTAAATTGAGAACGATTTGCAGAAGCTAAGTGAAAGAGAGCGGAGAAACAATTATCGCACTCGTAAAATAAATATTTTTTAATGATTTCATTTTTTTTTTTATTTCGTTAATATTTATACATTTTTCATATTTCATTTTTAATTTTTAATTACATTTTTTTTCTCTAAGCTTTTACAATGTGCTTTAATATCATTATTATTATATTATCTATGTTTACATGTAAGAACAATAGTAAACACAAAAATAATAACTTATTATGTTTCCATTTTTCACTCCAAAAAATGTCTATAGTAGTTCTAAATCTAACATAGGGGATATATAATTTTATATATGGCCTGCGGAGTCAGGATGCATTTCTAAAGTGGCCTACAAGATCATTTGAATTGGCCACACCTGTTTTAGATAAATAGTATAAATTTCTAATTATGTAACGAAGAAAAGTACAGTGTTTCTTAGGTAACATGTAGGATAACATATAACAATATAATAATATAACATATAAAATTTATTAATATTTCTTAGATGACATATAGTGTTAGTGTTTCATTTTTTATTGCAAATAGTTCTTATGTGATTTTTGTTTTAAAAGCTATTTAATTGTTTATTTTAAAAGTCATGCCAGGTAGATGGTATAAATTTCAAATTATTAAACGGAAAAAAAAAGTATAGTGTTTCTTTAAAAAAAATATAAGATAACATATAACAACAACATAATAATATAAGATAACATATTACTTATAACATGTAACTATATTTTTTTTAGGTAATATATAGTGTTAGTGTTTCAATTTTTATTGCAAATAGTTCTTATACGATGCTTGTTTTAAAAGATATTTAATTCAAACAAATGTTTGTTAGAAAAGTTATTCGAGATTCTTGGTATAAATTTCTAATTATATAATAAAAAGAAAATATAATGATCTTCGAAGTTAACTGATTCGGTGAACTTTGAATCATTAGAAATATAACTTAAATAAAACTTCGAGATACATTTTGTTAATCACAATTTGCGAACGAAATCGAATCGTCAAAATGAGAGATTATCAGCTTATAACGTTGAGATTTTAAGTTAGTTAAGAAGATATAGTAAAATTAAATGTATTTTCTCATAATCGTTAGTTTATCGCCTGTTTATATTAAAGGGCAAAAGACTTTAGTTCGTTTAAATATTAATAAATTATATTTATAATTTTAAGTAAATATATACAGTAATTTAAGGTAGAAAAAATATATTATTTTATATGATTTTTAAATTGATTTTCTAAATTTTAATTAATTCATAATGTTTAAGTTATGATTAATAAACAAATTGCCATTTATTATATATTGCATATTTTATGTATTTATATTGTACATTTTGGGGCTTAATGTCCAGTGACTAGTGTTCGGTGTTGCAGGTTTCGGGTTCGAGTCCTGGCAGGGTTATGATGTTAATTGAACCGCTTAATTTTGTAGTAGTTTGGAGTCCACTTTAAACCTTTGTCCCGGTCTAATATGACTGTAAAGCGTTGGGCGTAGGGTTGACAACCCCATGCTTTAAAAATAAAACTATCTACTGTCTCAAAATCTGCAAATAGGCAGACGTCCTTCGCCAACCATGGTTTTGTTGCGCCAATGAAAAGAAGAACTTAGTAATATGCCATTTGTCGTAGACGAATCTCCTTTCACAATTAAAATTGAAACTAAAATTATTTTTCAGATTTGGTTGAACCATATACAATAAGTCTCATGGTAAATCAAAAGATATTCCATATTAAGACATTCATTTTACAGTAAAATTCTTCAGTCTAATTATGCTGGTACAGTATAATATATATATATGTATATTTTATTTATTATTTATTTTTTATTGTGCATATTTTATGCTGTATATTTTATTGTATCTCTTTTGTTTTGCTTAACAAAAATAAGAACAGCTATAAATAGAATTCTCTAAAATGCAGTTAACCTAATATGCAGTTAAGACAGAAAGAATGCAGTTTATTTTAACCATTATTTTAGTTAATTAGTTTGATAAATAAATTTTTAGTTAGTAAGTTAATTTTTTTTACTAGCGTTTATTTTTAGTTAATTAGTAGATTTCATAATCAAATTGTTTTAATTTATATTATTCATTATGAAAAATCTTTTTCTTTCTGTAAAATTATTTCAACTGCGCCATCTAAAAGGCAAAAATATTAATAAAAAACATAGCCAAGTTGGCGAAGATAAAAGGTTTAATAAAATTCAATTTCATTTAAATGAAGCTATGTTATATATTACTGTAGATTTTTATGCGCATTAATATATCATTAAAGTAAACATAAAATTGTGTATCTTTAAAAAAAAAAATTCTGCTTTTTTAAAAATTTATTTTATTTATATATTTTTTTTTTTATTTATTTTTTAGTTATTACTTATTATATATTATTATTAGTTAATATTGTAAATTTATTTCAAATACGCCATGTAAAAAGGCAAAAAAGATTAATAAAAATATAGCCAAGTTGGCGAAGAGTAAGATTTTTAACAAAATTCAGTTCCTTTTTAAATTAAGGTATATTGTACATATTGTACATTAAGCTAAAAATGTATAGCACTGTACATTTTGATATAAGTATTCAAGTAAACAGAAAATTGTGCATCTTTGAATATTACTTAATATTTTTAAATTTTTTTATATTTAAATATAATTTTTTAATTTATTTTATTTATATAGTTTTTTTATATT
>BPLR01005664.1:0-21958 GCA_021605095.1 Caerostris extrusa | reverse complement strand
ACTACATACTCTTCCGGAAGGTATTCAGACGTAATTGACCCTTATCATGTTTTTTTTTTTGGAAAATACTCGGAATACTGACATCTGACTACATTAATGTCAATTAACCTGGATTTCAGTAAATATTTACATATTTAATTATATAGTGTTGAAGTCTTCATGTATCAGAAATGTTGTATTGAGTGCGGATTCGTGTTTTTGCTAGCCTTAAACTTCTGATTATCCTCATGGGCCCAGTTTTAAGGCGCCATGGACCAGAGGTGGACCTCCAAAGAAGTATCTAATTCAAATCAAATGGAAAATATTTTGTTGAGATTATTTTGAATTATCCACCTGCATGCTTGTTGCTGTTATTACATTGGACCACGAGTCAGATTTGGTTTTATTTTTTCTTTTGGAACGTCATCGGTGTGCTTCGTGTTCCTCTCATGCCATGTCAAAACTCGTCGATGAGTGACATACATGATCGACTAGATTCTAGGAGAGGATTCTAGGAGGGGATTCTCGGAGAGGGGGAAGGTATTCTAGGAGAACTTTTAGGGGGTGACTGTCTCGCATTTGCATTTAGTAGGGAAAAAGCATGGGAAACACCAAGTAGACTAACTATCGATTCCGGGTGCTAAACGCTAGATGTCATAATCGCTATTGAGTCTTCTCTATTCTGTGAGAAGTTGCTGCCTAGATACGTACGTTGTCATTGAGCCCCAATTTTGATCAATTCTAGTTTTTATTTTATTTATTAGTATTTATTTTGCCTGTATCTGTGGGTCATGCGCTTCATTCAATTCCTACTATTAGTTCACCCTCTCCCTATATATATCTTGTTTACATTTTCAATCGTTCATGAAATACTTTTTATTCATTCACTCGAGTTCAAATACATTTACAGTTTTTCAAATATTAATTCAATAATTAAATTTAATTAATTAATTTTAGATTTAAGTTGCATATATCTACCCATAGATGGCGCCAGATAAACTTAAAAAAAAAGGAATGAAAATTATTTATAAAGAACTTTCTGCAATAGAGTGAAAAAAAGTAAGAATTGACTTTTTTTTTTTTTATATTACTTGTTTATATATACAATGAATAATCCAATCAACGCAGTTTCTGGACAACGAGAATATTGGAAAATAAAATTTCCGAGGAAAAAAAAAAAAATAAATAAAAAATAAAACTCAAACCGCACCTAAATAGGTTTGAATGCATTAATAGTTCCTTCAACAATGAAAAGTGAAAAATAAAATTTTTTTTACTTTTTTTATTGCTCAACATATTAACTATCAACTTATTAACAATTCCTCGAAAACTTAACATTAAATGCTTCACACACACACACACACAAATGGATCAGTCTTCTAATACCAAACTGACGCAAACGCAATTTTTTTTTTTTATTTTTTATTTATTATTATTTCCACTAAATAACTTGAAACCTTTTCTATTACCGACGAAGATTTGAAACCAGAAAGAAAAGAAGAAGAAAGAAAAAAAGAGAAAAGACCAACAAGCGAAGAAAAGCCGTGATGCCAAACAAGAACACATAAAAAGCCTCCATCTGAAAGACTAGGAGAACTTTTAGGGGGACTGTCTCGCATTTGCATTTAGTTGAAGAAAAAGCCTGGGAAACTCAAGTAGACTAACTATTGATTCCGGCAGCTTTATACAAGATGCCATAAACGCCATTGAGTCTCCTCTATTCTGTGAGGATTTGCTGTAACAAAGCCCACCAGTGGATTCAAACTTGAGTCCTTCTGCTTGCTAGGTGCGTACGTTGCCACTGAGCCACAAATTGATCAATTCAATTTTATTATATTTATTATTACTAGTTTTATTTATTTATTTATTGCATGTAACTGTGGATCTTGCGCTTAATTTATATATACAATGAATAATCCAATCGACGCAGTTTCTGGACAACGGGAATTGAAAAATAAAATATCCGAGTAAAAAAAAATTGGTTTGAATGTAATGATAGTTCCTTCAACAATGAAAAGTGAAAATAAATTTTTATTTACTTTTTCAATTCCTTCTAGTAGCTCACACTCTCCCCATATATATCTTGTTCACATTTTCAATCGTTCATAAAATACTTTCTATTCATCCACTCACGTTCAAATACATTTTTGAACTTGTAGTGGATGCCACATGTTAATACAGTTTTTTCAAATATTAATTCACTCGTTAAATTTAATTAATTAATTTGCAGTTTTTTTATTAGATTTAAGTTGCATGTATCTACCAATAGATAGCGCCAGATAAACTTAAAAAAAATGACTGAAAATTATTTATATAGAGGACTTTCTGCAATAGAGTGAAAAGAAGTAGGAATTGACTTTAATTTTTTATACATATATATATATTACTTGTTTATGTAACGATTGCAAACTATCCTTTCTAACTATTCATCGGGATCATTAAATGCTTCTCACTCACAAATGGATCAGTCTTCTAAAAGTAATGATTAGTAAAATTGTCATTTTTTTTTTTTACTTTTTATTTGCTTATTAACCTCCACTAAATAATTTCAATACCTTTTTATAATTATACACAATTTAAACCAGTAAGAAGAAAAGAAAGAAGATTCGAACCATTTTTATGCCAAATGTGTCTTTCTCATCACATTCACGAATCATTGCTGGAAACTTTTTCTGACAGAGAGATTTCTTTTTCTTCATGATTGATTTTGATACAATTCGTGACAAATGTGCTGACCAACAGTGAATCTGATTGATCAACAGTAGAGTCTTATATTTCGATGCCCGGACCTCAGGCATTGCTAGGTCATTCAATAAGAGCCAGTGTTCTAGAAAAAGCTCAATCTTCAGCAAATCAACGAAAAGTGTTCAACTTCGATTTCTCACACCACATGGCTTTCTGAGCAAACTTTTGGGTCACTTTAAACAGTCATCAAAGATTGGAGTTTTTTTTTTTTTCACCGTTTCCATTTAATTTTTGTGCCGAATGTCCTCATTTAATGAAACGTTGCATTTAGGGATTTCATCGAGAGAGCAAAAATTCAATTGCGGTATTCCTTCATTTTAAATCTTAATACCGGGATACCGGTTTAGAGGAACGGGAGATTTTGAAAAAGATAATTACACGGTGTTTTTTTTTTGGTTATGACGACAGTTTTATTAGAGAATGTAAATATCACAAAAAACTTGCGCAGCGGCGGATTATAACAGTATACAAAGAATCACAAAAATAAAAGAACATATTTAAATAAATAAGATTTAAATCACAAAAGTGTAAATATCCCCAATTTGTTACTTTACCAATTTTGAAATATTTTTAAAAAACATAATGCATCAAACGTACTATCATTAAATCTGGAACGTAATTTTGTGCAAAAAGTTACCAGCTGTCGAAAAACGGTATTTCAGATCTACGCTACTGGGTGGTACTGTTAGCAATGCGCGATATATTTTTTCCAAGTATTTACCTGGGGTAAATGTTTCATCTTCAAATAAATATAATAAATCCTCGGGTTATTTTGAACTCTAGCTGATTTCAAATGTATTTTGTGAATAATTTTTTTAGTTATCGCCAATATAATTTTTGTTCAAGAAATAATTCACTTTTTCTGTCGACAAAGTGTCATCATAATAGATATTCATTTCAGATAAGAATTCACAGATAAGAATAAGAATTTCACAGATAAGAATTCTAAATTTCTAGCACATGCCGAAAAAAACGGTATTTAAACTTGTGAATACCGGTATTCCAAAATTGTACAAATAGCCCAAAATACTGGTATTCGGTATCCCGGTATTGCAATCCCTAGTTGTATTGAGTGCGGATTCGTGTTTTTGCTAAAATTAAACTTCTGATTATCCTCATGGGCCCAGTTTTAAGGCACCATGGACCAGAGGTGGACATCCAAAGAAGTATCTAATTTAAAAATCAAATGGAAAATAATTTGTTGAGAGATTATTTTGAATTCACTTTCATGCTTGTTGCTGTTATTACATTGGACCACGAGTCACATTTGAAATTTTTTTGTGGAACATTATCGGTGTTCTTCGTATTTATGTTACGAAAAATCCATCGATGAGTGACAAGGAAATGGGGGAAGGATTGGATTCTAGGAGGACTTTTAGGTGTGACTGTCCTAATAGGTGCTAAATAAGTTGGCTGAACAATGTCAACAGCCAGGGCGTTCTTTCCCATTTTATTTAATTTGATTTGCCTGTTCACAAACCTATAAGTAAGTGAAAATTCGTAAGGAAAATATTGTAAATATATATTTTGTTGTGTTCCAATTCCAAGCACTTTAACCAGAAAGCCTACCACTAGAAAGGAAAATATGTAGAAGATTCCGAGTTATTCAAAGTTCCCCCAAAAGAAGAGGATAGGATAGGATACGATGCATGGAGGGTATGAGGAGGAAGAATAGGACTGGATTGATAATTGCATCCATTATGAGAGGTGATGATCCAGATAAAGGAAGGACTAGATGAAGGATACACTGTACCAACTTTGTACACACTATTTTGGTATAAATATCTCAAAAGGTAACATCTCAGGGAGGTCAACACTCGACCTTTTTTTTTCTCCGCACCCACTAGGATCATGTAGCCTTCTACCAATTAGAAAGGTGACAGCTTAGCATTAATGAATCTCATGTAGACCACGAACAGTCCACAGACGGGTGTTGAGGAGAGAGGACAGTAATGCCTCCGGGAAGAATTTTTAGGGACAACTGTCCCTCAATTGCGTGTCGTATGGAAGAAAATCTCCACCAAACAGTCTGACTATCGATGTGAGATGCTTTACACACATTGTGACAATCGCCCTCTAATCTCCTCACTTCTGAAAGCATTGACTACTACAATGTCGCCAAATGACTCGAACCTCATATCTCCTGCCGATAGCTGCTGACCTTGTCAGTGGGTTCTGAACAAAGCATCCTTAACTCTCCGCCAAACTATTCAGGATCCTACCGGAAAGCTGCCTGATTGAAGTTTTCCATGTTTTCTTCATTACGACTTATGTGTGAAAGTTATCCATTCATCGCCAGTTGATGAGCTAACCTTTCGTGGTAGAGTGGAACTCAAAGTCCACCAATAGATTAAAAAAAAGGGGTATGTTAAAAAAATGTCAGAAAGTTTATTAAAATATTCATGTTTTGCATTTTCTTTAATTAGGATTGTTAAATCAAAACAGGGTGGTGATAATTCATACTGCTTGAGACTTTTTTTGTAAATAAATCATTTGTGTAAATGCATAGAATTAAAATGAAAAAAGATTATAAGGTAATAATAATGTGGAAAATTTTAACACTAATAAAACTGTTTAGAGTTAGTAGTGCACCAACATTTTACATTAACCCGTACCCTCATCTTGATATTTAAAAATATAAAAAACTCCCTATAAGTTAAAAAGGTAAATGCGCATGCTGAGTAATAAATTAAAAATTGGTTAAGAAGACTCTATAGATGCATTGCAATTGTTTGCTTTTAGCTTAGTTGTTTGTTGCAATGATTTGCTTTTGCTTTTGCTTTCAGCTTAGAAAATCATATTTCACATAACTCATCCTGTTATATATACCTGTTGAATATACCTGTTTTTTTAAGAAGGAAGAATATTTTAAGGTTCTAATATAACTTGGTTATGACATAATTCTTAGAATAATTAGAGCAAAAAAGATATATTATATACAACAGATTCATTTGTATTTCTGTTGAATATTGTATGAAATGAAAATTTTGTTTAACTGAACATAACCGAGTTTGGAGCAAATGGATGTTTTAAAGGGACGTACTTTCTTTTAAAAAAAAAATACAAAAATTAGTTATTTTTTTAATGAATGAATATTATCATATACAAAATATTGAGAGTATAAAAACACAAACGGTAATCATTATACTATGCACAGAAAATCTTAAAGAACAAATTTAGAACTGATCTTAAAACTGTTTAAGCAAACAGTTGCAACATCTTAAAACTGCAACTCTCAGGAACTCAAACTGAAATCTAAATTAATATATTAAAATAATATTGCATTTCTTACGTCAAAACTTCATTTAATTATTTTCTTCATTTCAAAACCTAACATATTCTTACAAAACATTCCCCTACCCCAACAAACATCCTCTCCAGCCCAAGTCCCAACCTAAGTGGAAAAAGAATTTCGATCAGTGCAACATCTGCGATACAGAAGACACAAGAATGTGGCGCGTGGACTTTACTGCTGATTCGCATTGTGGAGAGACACTGAGTAGTAAAAAAGGGACCAGCTGGCCCGGCACTTGGCCCGGAGGCCGTAAAAGCAAATGGCCTCCCCAGTTAGGACGCGGTTTTTACATCCCTTGGTATCGTAAGGGGGCCGGTGATTGGTTAGTTTAACACGCAACCCCTTGATAGGTTTATGGTACCATCAAAATGGGACGGCGGCTTATGGGGCCCATTTTATGTATCTTGTTTTTCAACTGCCTTGCTTAAGTTTGGTTAACGTTTATTGGACGGAGAGGGGACAGAGCTGCGGGCGTCATAACGGGAAATATGGGGAGTCGCCTTTCTATGGTTTCTCTTTTCTTCAAGATAAAATTAGAATTTTTTTATTCCGAGCTGAGTATGTGTGATTTTTTAAATGTAAGTGAACATCACAGCAATCGAACAAGCAATCGCGTTATACTTATGTATGCCACGAAGGGCGAAGAGAGGCAATGACATCTTGGAGGTCTTTTAAAAGTTATAGGCCCACAAAGAGAAATCCTGGAAAATATTTGCCATGCAACATAAGCATTGATGCCACATGGATCCAGGCAGCATGAGCATTGATGACAGATGGCACCAGACGGCATAAGCATCTGCAGATTTTACCAGGCAACATGAGCATTGATGACAGACAGTAACAGGCAACACGTGCATTGATGACAGACAGTAACAGGCAACACGTGCATTGATAACAGATGGCACCAGGCGTCATGAGCATCGATGGCAGGCAGTAATAGGTGGAATAAGCATCAATGGCAGACAGTAATAGGCGGCATGAGCATCGATGACAGACAGTAATAGGCGGCATGAGCATCGATGACAGACAGTAATAGGCAGCGTGAGCATCTGCAGATCCCACCAGGCAGCATGGGCATCGATCACAGACAGTAACAGACAATTGAGCATCCTGCTAGGTAATTGCAGATCCTACTAGGTAACTTGAGCATTGATAACAGACGGCACCAGGCTGCATGAGCATCGTTGACAGACAGTAACAGGTAGCCTGAGCATCTGCAAATCCCCCCAGGCCGCACGAGCATCTGCAAATCCCCCAGGCCGCACGAGCATCGATGAAAGACAGTAACGGGCAACATGAGCATTGATGCCACATGGCATCAAGCATCATGAGCTTCTGCAGATCCCACCATGCAGCACAAGCATCGATGACAGAAAGTAACAAGCAGCTGACCATCTACAGATCTCACCAGGTAACATGCGCATCGATAGCAGATGGCACCAGACAGCATGATTCGCCGGGATGCATGAGCATAGGCGGGATTCCACCAGACAGCACGAGTGGAGACGCTTTTGTACATATTGTCAAAATCACCATTAAGTCTCCTCGCTTCTGAAAGCAGTGCTTGCACAGATGGGCCTCAAACCGCCTGCAACTTAGTTGTGAAAGTTACCACAAGACTATGAATCGGGAAGTATTTGTGATTAAACGGTGCATTTTTCTACATGAAATCGATTATTGTTTTTAAATTATTATTACCCGCTGCCCTGAAACCCCGTCGATAAAGCTGTTCGTTACATGTATATGAAACACGAGACCCACAAAATGTTTTAAAAAAGTAAATAAATAATCCAAAAATAAATTAATTAAATAAAATAAAAACAAGATTGAACGCGCGCCTCAAACGCGTCTCCTCATGTTTGTGTTAATCTCAAATCGCTAGTTAGAATAGCTGGTGGAAGCTTTCGGGTTTCCACCAATAAGACAAGAAGAGGTGGAATCTTTAGAAGTCCTACCAGAAAATGACCCCCCCCTTCACCTGTAGTTGAGTTGTACGTAGCATACATGAGTGATACCACCGATGATGTTCAAAAGAAAAACAAATTATCAAATGTGGTCCATTGTAAAGAATAGAAGCAAACCACAGGAGGATAATTTATATACAAAATCTCAATAAATATTTCACATTTTTTTGAATAATTGGGCGTCCATCTCTAGTGCCTATTGCCTTAAAATAGGACCCATAAGGATAACCAGTTGATTCATATCACCAAAATTCGAAGCCACCTGAATTTAAATATATCTGATACTGATATCCTCTGATATCCCACGGATAAAAAATTCTAGTTCACAATTCATATTTCAGTATTAACGAGTGCAGATGCAGCTAGCAGGAGGCACCAGATTCGAATCCACTGGCATCCATCGTTGCAGTCACTATTTTCAAACATGAGGAGACGCGATCATAATAAAATGTGGATTTTTTTAATTTTTCGTCCGTAAGACACACGAAAATGCTTTTGAGTCTCTACCGATAGTTGACCAAGGGGTAGAAATTCAGATGAAATTATTTCCGCTCCATATGTCGACAATTTGTGCTTTTTAAGATGAAAACATATTGTACATAACATTCCCTCCTTCCATTAGGGCCATTCATAAAGGTAAAATAAGCTCCAATAGGCCAATCGAAGGTACGGTAAAACATTTTTTTTTTTTTTTACAATGACAGGCTACAAAAAGCAATAAAATAAATATAACAAAAAACAACAACAACAACAAAAAAGCAATAAAATAAAATAAAATAAAAAGAACATGAAAACAACAACGAGAAACGAAGGAAATCACATAGTGTCCTGTTTAGCCCATAAGGGCCCTAGCCTCCCAGTAACGACCCTACACAGTAGAGGAAACAAGTGCAGGGCAGACAGGAAGGGAGATGAATCCATGTCCTCTCCAAGACTGCAGAGCTTGCATTTTGGGCTTGCAAATATTTTCATTCGAAAAGATGATTGGCCAAACAATCATGGCCCGTCAGGAGTGTGAAAGGTAAAACATACTAAAACGCGAATTTTTGTATAGGAATGCAAGGTAGAAATGAAGCGTTGAGGAATGAAACACAAAAAAATGTGACTCGAAAGGAAAAACATTGTTTATTCACAGCATCACTGCAAAGTGCTTCTTTGATTCAATGTTTGCAATAAAGGCACAAAATGGCGATCACCCACAGTAATACATACTTGGCAGCACCGAAGAAGTGATTGGAAAACAATTCCAAAGATGCTAGGTATTTCGCGGATAGCCGGACAACGAGCTGAATCAACTTGTCAACTTCAACTCAGTCAACTGGAGCATCGTAAAGAAGCTGCAAAAATAGGGTATCGCATGGCTAGTTAGAATAGTTGGTTTTCCACCAGCATGACAAGACAAGGCGGGGCAATCACCCCTAGAAGTCCTACCAGAAGACAATGTCCTCCTCACATTCGTTTGTAGGTGGGTTGTTCGTGGCTACATGGATGATGCCATCAATGATATTCAAAAATGTATACATTGCAGGTGCAATCACTCCAATCACTGTTTCGATGCAATCACTGCTGCCGCTTTTATACGAAGACGGACTCTATGGTTTAGGAATACAAAATACGTTGTCAGTGCTTATTTATTATAATGCACCCAAATGCTTGGCGAATTTACTTGGGGACAATAGGCAATAACGTAACTTTATCTCAACAATCCTTGGTGAATTTCTGGCACATTTATGTCAAATTTGTAAGAGCTGTCTTTTTCTCCTCGTGTGTTCCTCCAAAATATTCTAAGAAATATCACAATATTAAATAGACGTGGCTGAAAATTTAAAAAGTTTTCTAAAAATTTAGGACAAAATAACAAAAGAGGATGAGGTAACGTTAATCCAGGTTATAATTATCTTTTCACCTAAACGTATGTGGGAAAATTGGTACCATATTTCTTTCTGCATAACTATATGCCAGCCAATGCATTAAAGATTCCAGGTGTATTGAAGTGGGGAAACTGGTTTAAAGGTAGAAGAATGTCATTTGTTTCCATTTTATTTTTTATAATGGATTTCAATTATAAAATTGTCAAAGAAACTTGCCAAACCATCGGATTCAGTTATAACCAGAAATAGGGAGCCGGAGTCGGGTGCAAGAAAGCGGGAATCAAGCATTTATGAAGGAGTCGGTATAAAAATCCGACACCCAGCCCTTTTACAAAATAATAATTTTTCATATTTTTATTATTACTTATTTATTTCAAAATTCTGGAGATTCTTGAATTGGAAGTTTTGTTTGATTTGTTTCTCTACGGTCGTTTTGTGCACACTGGGCTAATTAGACCGGCACCTACAATTTAACATATATTTCCAAACCATTCACAATCATTCACGCCATCGCCAGGATTCAAACCTGAAGCCCGTAGTACGAATTGGAGGAGATAGTCAATAAGCACCGAATTTAGTATGAACTTG
This sequence comes from Caerostris extrusa, assembly GCA_021605095.1. NCBI lineage: Eukaryota > Metazoa > Arthropoda > Arachnida > Araneae > Araneidae > Caerostris > Caerostris extrusa. Next base: position 11,516 of record BPLR01005664.1, on the reverse strand, counting down.
GCGATAAATAATTCAGCTTGGTAACCATTGTCTACGATGCTATTAGGACCGGGACCTACGGTTTAAAGTGGATTCTGAACCACTACAACACCCATGGGCAAAGCCGGGATTTGAACCCGATACCTGTGGTACCGAACGCCAGAAGTTGTAATAAATAGTTTGTTAAAGCAAATGTGTGTTTATAAATACTTGAGTTGAATCAATTTGTTCGTTTCTGTAGTTGGAGAATAACACAAATCAAATTTTTAACGCAAAATATTTAGAACGAGTGTGTCTGTTGAAGCAGCGTATCTGTCTACGAACATAAATAATTCTCCTGTGGGGAACTTTTAGGCATATCCTTTTCGTGATGGCTTAGATTGAGCCTTCCACAACGTATCATATCTCTAATGGAATAACATTTTTAATAAAAAATTTAACAAATGCAACATAACTCGCAAAAAAAAGGAAGTTATTATAACGCATCACCAAAAAAAAAAAAAAAAAAAAAAAAAAAAAAAACAGATAGTGGTCTGTTAGGACTTATATGAATGGAACACTAGGCCCACCAACCTTCAACAGTACGCACTATACAAAAAGAACAAAGGTTCTCCTTTGAGGTAATGTCTTCCTTGCATTGTCCGTCAATAACTTGCTTGTGTCATAAATGGAACACAAGGGCAAACAAAAAGAGTCTAGAGGTAAAGTCAATGGCATTGCCTTTCCTTCGTCGCCCGACAGTGGTTTGTTAGGGGATTTATATGAATGGAACTCGAGGCCCACCGACCTTCAACAGTACACACACACTATACAAAGAACAAGAGTCCACCTTTGAGGTAATGTCTTCCTCTAATCGTCCGTCAATAACTTGCTTGTGTCATTGACGGAACACAGGGGCAAACGAAAACGTCTAGAAGTAAAGTCAATGGCATTGTCTTTCGCTCGTCGCCCGACAGTGGTCTGTTATGAATAGAACACAAGGCCCACCAATGTTCAATAACAACAGAAACTTTAAAATAAATTAGCGAAAGCCAATTTCTTGCGCATTTGATTGTGTGATCAAAAACTACCAAGATGGGTACTAAATGTCAGAGAAGAAAAATTCATTCACTACGCTAGGTTCGAACGCGAGCTAATAAACCTAACTTGTTAAGACCATAAGACAAAACTGGAAAGTTCGATTCTGCTGGCAGATGCGGAATGTTGTAACCAGTTACAATTCCAAGCATACATTATGTCCTTTTTTACTGCACGATACTGAGCGAACCTCTTGGAATTTTCTAATTTATCATTCTTGCAACACTCAAATGTAGAGCCTTTACTTTACTTTAAAGTAAAAAGGCAGGTGTTTTTGCAGTGCCTTAGGTTAATACCCTGTACCTCCGTACCATAATTTTTATTGTAAAAGACATAATTTTTAGATATTTCAAGAAAAAAATGTAATGTAGAGAATTTACTTTTAAAATTTCCCAGAAAAAAAAATTTCCACGAACAGCTGTCGAAAAAAACGAACGAAACGAAAAGAACGAAAAAAAAAAATAAATAAATAAATATTTAATATAATTAAAATATGATATTTTTTTAAAATTCAAGCAAAAGTAATATAAAAAAACATTTAAGTCAATTCCTACTTTTTTTCATTCTATTGTAGGACTATATTGTCCTTTATAAATAATTTTCATTCATTTTTTAAAGTTTATCTGGCGCCATATGCAACTTAAATCTAAAAAAAAACTGAAATTAATTAATTAAATTTAATGAATGAATGAATATTTGGAAAAAACTGTATTCACATCAAGTGTTCGTCCACTACAAGTTCAAAAAAAAATGTATTTGAACTCGAGTGAAAAGAATAAAAAAGTGTTTATGAACGATTGAAAATTTAAACAAGATATATATAGGGAGAGTGTGAGCTAATAGAAGGAATTGAAGGGGCAAAAAACAAACAAACAAAAAAAAAAAACATTATAATAATATATATATATATATATATTTTAATTTAAAAAAAAGAATAAAAAAATGTACAGAAAAATTAATTTTTAAAGAATCATTAGAAAAAAACAACGTATTCAGTTTTAGTCTTAAGAAAGCGTGCGAACTATTCCAATCGTGATCTACATGGAGCATAAAACATCTCCTCACTCAAAAAAAAAAAAAAAAAAAAACAAAAGTTACAATAACTTTTGGAGGTCCTTTACTTATTTATTATTATTTTTTAAATTAAAAAAGAATAAAAAAAATAAACACAAAAATTAATTTTAAAAAGAAAAAGAATCATTAGAAAAAAAACAGCGCATTCAGTTTCAGTCTAGAGATGTCCGATGAAGAAGAAAGAATAGAGCGTAAAAGGAGCCGAAAAGTCGGCGTAGCAGCGCTGCCAAAATCTCCGCCAGAGAGAGCGAGCCATCCCACGCGTGAAAACGCCCTCTTTCCGCGGGAGGGCTTACGCGGGGCCCGCCGCGGAACAACTTCTCGGCGTCCCGCCCAACAGCACGGGCGGGGATATCGGGCGTCACGTGGTGTCACGTGTCCGGCGCCGCATCTTTCCACCACAACCACACCTGTGCTCCGCGCGCCGCTCCCCCGCGCTGCCGCGCTTGGCGCCTTTTTCGCTCTCTTGGCTCTGTTTGGGATCTCTGTTGGAAGAGAGGGAAGGATTGGGGTTTAAAGGAGAAAGCGATTTTACAGGGTGTTAAGAAATGATCTATGGAAGTTTCGTTTTTGTGTTTAAAAGCTGTTCAATACTTTGTTTCTTTTTTAAATTGAAACAAGTTGATATAAAAATTTTAATATTTAATTTTTGATATGAAAAACAATCAATATTGATGTTAGATTTTTAATATTTTTTCAGCAATATATAAAACTATATGTGAGGGGGGGAAAAAATACTTTTAAAAGTATTACTTTAAAACGAAACCATTTTTTTAATCAAGTTCATGTAAACATTAAAAATAATAATAAATAATCAGGTTTTTAAATTTTATTTATTTATTATTTTTTTTACTTCGTTTTTTATTTTATTTATTTATTTTTTTGTAAAGCTATTTTGTTGCAACTTACTTATAAAATAAATTTTAATTATTTAAAGTATTTTGTTATTTAATCAATAATATAGATTCTGGATTTAAAATCATCTTTTCACAGAATTTCATTCTGAAATAGTTATTTATCATCGCTATAACGGATATCCGGCATTATTATTATTTTTTATTTGATATTAATTTATTAATTATTTGTTATAATATATTATATTAATTATTTATTATTAATTATTTTATACCGGATATGTCACACTATTACAAATTATTTAATAACATATTTTGCGTGCGTGCAGTTATATGGCCTCTAAATATATCACATTTTTCCTTTATTTCCCAACATAGGAGAAACATGATATAAGAAAAGATTATAGCAACAAGAACTAAAAATATTGCTCTCATAAAAAATAATTAGAAATCTAATAATAAGTCTCAAAATAAATAAGTAACCAATTCGTTAATTAATTTACATAATTTCTTAAATGATATACGGAGAATATTCAGATGCTTTATTAGTAAACAAGTAATATAAAAAAAAAAATTTAAGTCAATTCCTACGTTTTTTTCGCTATATTGCAGAAAGTCCTTTATAAATAATAGTCATTCATTTTTTTAAGTTTATCTGGCGCCATCTATTGGCAGATATATGCAACTTAAATCTTAAAAAACTAAAATTAATGAATTAAATTTAATTACTGAATCAATGTTTGAGAAAACTGTATTAACATCCAGTGCCATCCACTACAAGTTCAAAAAAAAAAATGTATTTGAACTCGTGTGGATGAATCAAAAAATATTTCATGAACGATTGAAAATTTGAACAAGATATATAGGGAGAGTGTGAGCTAATAGAAGGAATTGAAATAAAGGAGCATCTCTAATGTTGGATACTAACCAGAGGCTTCTCTTTAACTTAGTAGCCCAACATTGAGCGAATTTCATGTACAGAGAAAAAATTTCAAATTAAGAATTGATTCTAGGAAAAAAAAAAAAAATATAAGATAAAAATTGAGTCGATTTTACTTATAATTTTTGTCTACAAATATATAACATTTATAATCATCTTAAAAAGGGATACTATTATTCAATAAATTAACGCCCACACTATTTATTTAAATAAGCTAATAGTCAGAAATGTTACAAAATTAAAGAAGGAAAAAAAAAAATTTTAAACCGACTATTTTTAAAAAATATTAAACAGGCTATTTTTTCTTTGAAATAAAACAAAAATTTCTATTTAAATCCTCAGAACAGAAAATCCATCGTAGGCGTTCTTTGCTCTTCAGAAATGAGAGCATCGGTGGAAATTTAAATAACGTTCGCGAGTGTATCACATCCACTAACCGACACATCTAATCCCATACGACAAGTTTATGAGTGACAATTATTTTTAAATTCTTCTTGGAAAACGATGTCGTACATTTTTCAATTCTTTCTATCAGCGCACACTCACTTTATACATATCTTGTTCAAATTTTAAATCGTTCATAAAATACTCTTTATTCATCCACTCAAGTTCAAATACATTTTTTTTTTTTTGAACTTGTAGTGGAGGACACTGGATGTTAATACAGTTTTTTCAAATATTAATTCATTCATTAAATTCAATTAATTAGTCAGTTTTCGTTTTTTTTTTTTAGATTTAAGTTGCATGTGTCTACCAATAGATGGCGTAAGATAAACTTAAAAACGTGAATGAAAATTATTTAATACTTTCTGCAATTGAAAAAAAAATTAGGAATTGACTTATTTTTTTTTTTTATATATATTACTTGTTTATTTTTAAATTTCTTGGATGAGTTGCCATTTAATATTATTTTCCTTCGTGTAACAGAAAATATTTTTAAAGGCGAACTCATTCACGTGAAGTAATTGTTAAGTCAATTTTTTTAATGAAATGTATTCTATTTTTCGAGTTTTTGATTGAATTCCTATTTTGATATTGAACTTCGAATTTGAAGACGTATTAACCCAACAAGGTCAGTTTAAAGGCGCCATATTGAACTAAATAAACTTTTACCACGAATAAGGCTCGAAAATCTGAGAATTGAACATTACATTCGCTTATCAACGAGCATAACATTTCTCCAACAATTCAATCTCATTTTTTTCTAAAGAAAACTAGATTTGTATCGCCTGTTTAAAAATAACATTGAATCTGACTCTAGCGAAGTAATGACTGAAGCATATGCCATTTACTAGACCAAAAAAATAGTCCATCAGCATAAAGTTCATGTTTCAATATTCCGATTAAGTGATTTGTAATCAATAATTCCATTTTCTAAATAAGTTCCAGTTTCGAAGTCCTGAAACCAGCCGAGAAACAGAAAAAACAATTTTAATTACTATTATTATTCAATTCCTACTATTAGTTCACACTCATCCCTATATATATCTTGTTCAAATTTTCAACCGTTCATGAAATACTTTTTTTTATTCCTCCACTCGAGTTCAAATACATTTTTTTTGAACTTGTAGTGGATGACACTTGACGTTAATACAATTTTTTCAAATGTTAATTCATTCATTAAATTTAATTCATTAATTTTAGTTTTTTTTTTTTTTTAGATTTAAGTTACAGATATTCACCAATAGATGGAGCCAGATAAATTTAAAAAAATGAATGTAAATTATTTATAAAGGACTTCCTGCAATAGAGTGAAAAAAAGTAGGAATTGACTTTTATATTTTGGAATTTGTTTTTATATTTCTTGTTTTGAAATGAAATTTATAATAAATCTCGGGTTTTTGATGGAATTCATATTTTTGAGATTGATTTGAACTCCAAGACCAATCCAAGGTCAGTTTAAAGGTGCCATATTGAACTAAGGAAACTTTAAAAACTTCACCACAAAAAGCTCGAAAGTCTGGGAATTTAACATTAAATTCGTTCATCATCCATTTATATTATATTTCTCCAACATTTCATCCTCAACTCTTTATAAAGGAAATTAGATTTGTATCGCCTATTTAAAAATGATATTGAATCTGACTCTAGCGAAGTAATGACTGTAGCGTTTACTATTTACCAGACTTCGTTCGTTTGTCGCTCTACGTTCATCTCGTTCACACTTTAGGCTAAACAGACCGGCACCTACAGTTTAACGTGGATTCCGAACCATCAACAAACATCCATGCCACGGCCAGGATTCGAACCTGAAGCCTTCGGGCCATTTACCAGAACAAAAAATAGTCAATCAGCATAAAGTTCATGTTTCAATATTCCAATTAAATGATTTGTAATCAATAATTCCATTTTCTTAACAAGTTCTAGCTTCGAACCCATGTACCAGTATATATATATATATTTAATAAAATTATAATATAATAATTAAAATTGTGTTTTTTTATTATTTATATATATATATAAAAAATATATAATAAAAACCACAATTTCAATTATTATTATTTTTTAAATCAATATTTTTAATATTTTTAATTGAATAATAAAACCAAAAGTCGAAGAGTCAATCAATTAAATCCCAATCATTTCATAACTCAGAAAAATCCGAAGCACCCTCAAACTTTTCCGCAAAACCCTTCCCCTTCTTTCCAAAAGAACCCAAAACAAAACCCGCTTGGCGACAGCCAAGGCTTCCTTTCCCCCTCCCGCCAAAAAGCCGCCACCCCGCGGCAACCCTTGCGCGCAACAAGCCTCAATTGGCTGGCTCGTGTGTGAGGCGACAGAGGCCAGCCGCGATGCTGCCATGACGGAGTTCGTGGACCGGGGTCTGTGCGAGGTGCTGGGCGAGCACCCGGGGAGCTGGTGCGCACCGCCGCGCCCAACGTCCTCTGCACCGTGCTCCCCGCTCACTGGCGCTCCAACAAGACGCTGCCCGTCGCCTTCAAGGTGGTGGTGCTCGGCGAGGTGCTGGACGGAACCGCGGTCACCGTGCGGGCCGGCAACGACGAGAACTACTGCGGCGAGATGAGGAACTCCACCGCCGTCGTCAAGAACCAGATCGCAAAATTCAACGACCTCAGGTTCGTGGGACGCAGCGGAAGAGGTGAGTAACAACACCCCCTTCCTATTTATTTATTTATTAAACATCGTGTACTATTAGAGTGAACTAGTTTATGAAAAACTAGGTAAACAATGAGTGTGTAAGTAGTCTAGTAATGTAACTGTCAGTAGTCACATTACAGAAGTTGCTGTTACAATAGTACGTAATGTAACTCGATAAAGTGTAAGTCTAGGTAAACAATGAGTATCATCTTTTAACTATCCATAGTGAAGAACATTATAAGAATTTCTGTTACAATAGTACGTAATGTAACTCGATAAAGTGTAAGTCTAGGTAAACAATGAGCGTATCCCCTTATAACTGTCAATAGTCACATTACAGAAGTTGCTATTACAATAGTACGTACTAGAAACTCGATAAAGAGTAAATCTAGGTAAACAATGAGTGTATCCCCCTTTTAACTGTCCGTAGTGAAGAACATTACAGAAGTGTCCCAAATTATTTTTAATAGTATATATTATAAGTAATATATTATTATACAATAGTATATATTGTTTATAATAGTAATCATTTATATAGTTAATATAGTATCGTATTACAGAAGTTTCCATTCGAAAAATATAGTATCATATTACAGAAGTTTTCCAAACTGTTTATAAGAAATGTCATGTACTAATAGAGTGAGCCAAGTTTTGCCGAATTAAGGTAAACAATGAGTGTATCTTATAACTGTCAATAGTCACGTTACAGAAGTTCCTATTACAATAGTACGTGATGTACTAGTAACTCGATACAGTGCAATAAAAAAGTTTTTACAGTTATTTATAAGAAATGCCATGTACTATTAGAGTGAACCAGATTTTTGCCGAACTAGGTAAACAATGAGTTATTACCTTTTAACTCAGTAGTCACATTACAGAAGTTTTCTGTTACAATAATACGTAATGTAACTCGATGAAGTATAAAGAAAAAGTTTCCCAAATTATTTATTAGAAATGTCATGTACTACTAGAGGGAGCCAGGTTTTGCCGAACTAGGCAAACAATGAGTGTATGCCCCTTTTAACTGCCCGTAGTGAAGAACATTACAGAAGTTGCTATTACAATAGTACGTAATGTAACTAGATACAGTGTAAGTAAAAACCCAAATTATTTATAACAAATGTCATGTACTACTAGAGTGAGCCCGGTTTTTGCCGAATTAAGTAAACAATGATTGTATCCCCTTTTAACGGTCAGTAGTGAGGATACAATAGTACGTAATGTACTAGTAACTCGATACAGTGTAAGAAAAAAATTCTAAACTATTTATAAATGTCATTCTTCTATTGCTAATAGTGCAAGAACATTTGGTAGTATGAAAAATATATCGCTTATAATATTAAAAAAGTGAAAAGAAAGCAATAAGTTTTTTATGAATCAGTATAATCTTTTAACTATCAATAGTATAAAAAGCAATACGTACGACTGTAAACGTTTACCAAACTTCATGAAGTCAAACAAAAACAAAATGTCAACAAAAATGTCATTTGTCAATAGTGTAAAAAATTACATTCTACTGTAATAGTCACTACAATAACGAATTAACAGTAGTCCTTACCAAAAAAAGAAAAGCAACCATTTTTTTGTGAATCGGTATTTCTCAAACTATGTAAAAAAAAAAAAATCCATCCTTCAGTTTCCTAGAGTGCAAAAGCATTAAGTACTACAACAGCAACAACTGTAGCACTACCTTCGCCTTACTAAAAGAAGTGAAGGAAAAACAAGAAGCCTTTTATGAATGAACATCCTCTTTTTAACTAATACTAGTACAAGGACATGACATACTACTATAACTACTACAATAACGAAAAATAGTGATGTTTAGGCAGCTAGAAAAATGTGGAGGAAAAGTAATGAACATTTCATGAAGTTGTGTTTCCGAACTATATAAAAACTTTTAGCTGTCAATAATCTAAGAACTTTATGTACTACTATCGTACTATTATACAATAACTATAAAATATTAAACCACACAAAAAATGAATATTGTGTGAACTAGCTTTCGCCAAATTTTATATATATATATAAGTCGAAATCATATATTTGATTCATTAAGCAAAAATAGAATCTTCATGATATTTTTTAAAGTGCCGCTTTTCAATTGAAAAAACCACAGGGGATAATAACACGCTCCATTCAATGCATCCATTTCAACGCAATTAATCCCCCCCTTCTCTTCCGCTCATCAGAAGCCTGCTCCAACTCTTCCTCCTTCTTCAGATGACTTTCCAACTCTTCCTACCCATACCTCTCACCATACTACTTCCTCCAATAATCTGCGGGCTTCCACTAAAACGCCCCCAATTTCACTCATTCTGCAACAATTAGTTGGGGTACTTTCAAATCTTTCTGTTTTAATAAATGCTCTTCAAAATCAACCAGTCAATAACACATTCAATAGATCTGACAATAATTCTATCTTATGTGTGACATGGAACTCCAATAGTCTTAAAGGGAAAAATTAATGAATTAAAAAATTTTATTTCTGTCAAACCTCATGTAATTGCTCAAAAAAAACACATCTTCGACTAGGCTATTCTTCAAAATTCCAAATTATATATCATATATCGCTCCGATTGTCTTGCCCACCAGAGGAGGAAGGCACGGCTATCTGCATTCATGAAAATATTAATCATCATCAGAATTCATTTACTACAACCAGCTTTGAAAACTCTCAACTATCGTTAGTATCCTCAGAATAACCTAAAAGTACTGTTGCTAGCATTTATCGCCCTCAATTGGTAGATTCCTCACACAAAGAACTTGATACAATAGCGAACTCAATCAACAAGTACTTCTACTTGGTGACTTCAATTCCAAGCATCCTGCATGTGGAATAATGGACGCAACAACATAAATGGTTCTATTCTCTTCGATTGAACAAATCTTAATGCATTCAATGTTATTGCTCCTAATGATCCCACATATTTCTGCCTTCACAGTCCTTGCAATAGTACTCTTAACATCGCACTTCTTAAAAATTTAAACGCCGGGCCTGCTTCTTCTATCAACGATCTTTCCAGTGATCATAACCTGTGATAGTTGAAGTCTCATAATTCATTTACGCCCTTCCTCAATAGCATAATCACAACTACCAATTGGAATATTTTTACTAAAATTCTCTCTCAAAGCATTCCTGGTAATCCAGTCATCTCCAATATTCAAGATATTGACAAAATAATTGATAAATTTAACTATGCTGTTACTTCTGCTATCAACCTTGCTAGCAAATCTAAAGAACTCAGTACACCACACCAAAAACTTCCTACTGAAATCACCTCTAAAATTGCGGAAAAAAACAGAATTCGTAAATTATGGCAAGATACCAGGTTTCCTCCGTTCAAGCAATCCGTCAACAAGCTTCAAAAAGAAATAAAGCAAATGATTCACAAATTAAAAAATGACAGATGGAATGAATTTTTATTAGGCCTAAATCCAGAAGATAATTCTCTCTTCAAAATTAACAAACATTTTACCAAAAAATATCCCAAAATTCCTCCACTGGTTGGATCCACAGGTCTTATATTCTCATCTTCTGATAAAGCGAACTCTTTTGCTGAAAACCTTGAACTCTCCTTTCAAGAAAACACTGAGCCTTGCGATTACTCTCAAATTGAGCATGTTGAAGATGCAGTAATTCCTTTCTAGCTGATCATCAAAATTATCATAACAATATTTTTTTCTCCATCTGACATAGTTAACTTAATCAAGAATCTCAACATTCGGAAATCTTCTGGACCTGACAACATTCCAAATAAAGCCTTAATGTGTCTCCCCCTTAATGCCATTACTCATCTTGCAAAAATCTACAACAGCTGTACTAAATATCACTACTTCCCTCCTATCTGGAAAAAAAGCAAATATCATCATGTTCCCTAAACCTGGCCAAGATAGGAAATTTCCTCAAAATTATCGGCCCATCAGTCTCCTTAGCTGTGTAGGAAAACTTTACGAAAAACTCTTAGTGAGACATATTACTTCTTTTTGCGATAAAAATTCCATAATTCCAGCAGAACAATTTGGATTCCGTCAACATCACTCAACTTGTCATCAACTTCTACGTGTCACCAATATCATCACTGAAGGATATAACTATAAATTTTTTACAGGAGGTGTCTTTCTAGATGTCAAAAAAGCTTTCGATCGACTGTGGCACAATGGACTGATCACAAAATGATCAAACTTCAATTTCCAACTTGGATCACACTTATCATTACAAATTATCTTAAAAATAGAACCTTTCAAGTTCGACTTCATAATGAATTGCCAAAAATCGGTCGTATTTGTGCTGGTACACCTCAGGAAGCGTGCTAAGTCCTATTCTCTACAATATCTTTACCTATGACTTTCCTCAGTGCACTAACATTTCCACTTGCCTGTTGCTGACGATTCTGCTGCTCTTGCCCAAGGTGCTTCTATTCTTTATGTCATCAATACTCTTCAAAATTTTCTGAATATCCTAGAGAATTGACTAACTCTGCTCCAATGCCATG
>BPLR01005663.1:0-67747 GCA_021605095.1 Caerostris extrusa | reverse complement strand
TTAGTTTTTGCAAGTCGATCTCATTTGGGTATTTGCAACATCGTAATTGATGTTACAGATGAGCATCCTTTATGTTTGAGCGTGTTTTGTGTTTGGTCAATTACATTTTCAAAAAAACTGATTCGCAGAACCAAAAGCGTTAATAACTTTAACTAAGAGTCTGGTTTGCTCTGCTATCAACAATCCACTGTGCGTAACTAGAGTTAATTACTGCGCCACTGAGGTCATTTAAAGTGAAACATAGAACCTGTTATATTAGATGTTACAAGATGCGCGCACATCATGAATTAGCAGAATATAATTTTAATTATTCTTTATGCGAAATCATAACTCTAAACTCATGAATAAAACAGGCAATATCTGTCCTATATCCGCAAGAATATTATTTTAAAATCAAAGTTAATTTTTTCTCATTAATTTTTGAATATAGGGATGCACACATAATGTATTTTTTTTTCAAACATTGGTTTTCACTACTTCGGCCATTATGAAATAAATATATTTTTTACAAGTGTGATACATCTCACGGGCTGGAAAAATATTCAAGGAGGGCCGCGGGTTGGCCACTCCTGGTCTAAATCATAAAATTTAAAAAAAAATATATATTATACAAGTTACTGATGATTCATACGGTAATATTGCGCCTTTTCAAAAGCAATTGCAAAATTTTTACCATTTTTTTAAATGCATTTCATTGTAATTATCATATTCCTTTACTGTTAAAATTATAAATTTTAATTTTCTACAAAATGTCATCTTCTTTTTCTTCCGATCTAAGAAATTAATTTAAATTTCATGAATTGATAATTTTGAAAGTTTAATTACTGAAAGATAAATGCGAAAGGAATGTAAAATTGTGAAATTTGCACATGTAAGGAAATGTGAAATCTGAATTTTTATTCATACTTTAAATATTTTCAAAATGGATCAAATTGTACCTTTTTTTTTTTTTTAACTTGACACCAATAAAAAAAAAAGAGTTTTGCTTCGTGTTTCATTTCAGCAAAAAAAATGTTTATATCTGTATATCATTAAAATAAATGGAATTTAGTGTCAGAAGACATGAATCATTTTAGGAATAAAATTCCCAAAACTTATTGCTCAATATGATGAATTTGTGATTATCTATAGAAATATTTTTTATAATACTTTTGGATTGATCAATTTTTATGTTTCTTGCTTTAGAAAACGAGGAACATTACATTTACAATACAAACACTGAATGCAAAAACACTGAATTTTTTTCACATTCAGATCTTTAAAAAAGAATGAAAAAAGAATAAAATACAATTTTACCTGATGAAATTTAAACTTAAACTTAAAGTTAACTTTTCTTTTTTTTTCTTTTATTCTAAACTGCAAATTTGTTCTAATTTTCACTAGCGTAATTTTCTTTTTTGTAATCTTTTTTTAAATGATGTAATTTCACAAATGTAAATTCTTATATTAATAATTATGTGGAGATTTTCCAGGTATATTTACCCCATAGGTACTCCGAAACAGGTACATCCGTTTCCGTTAATAAATACCAAAGAATAAAAAGGCTTAGAATTTAAATAAGAATTTTTTTATCACCCTTGTTGATATCCAGAATCAATTTCTCGCACTATTCACGAAAAGTAAATTGCATAACATGCCATACTGGAAGAGTTGATGGACGAACTTGACTGAAGAGAAAAGTTCTTTACATGTAGGTCAGGTCAGCAATTTTTTATCGTAGTAGCCGCGCTCGGAGGTAAATTAACCTAAGGTTAGTAGGTGAAAAGTATGAAAGTAGCATCCCAATGTAGGCCTCCAGGTGTGTTCTACAACAAACGATATTCTCCGATGACATAACGGGTCTTTTTCGATTCAGCCGGTGTTCTAAAAGGTTGTATCCGAGACAACTTTCGTTTCGCAATACGCTGACGAAATAAGCTTAGCATTTTAAATTAAAAATAATAATAACAGATGCACTGACCTCAAATAATAACCTTCACTCACTTTTGAAGTTCAAACACTTTATCTAACATAACTTGAAGTAATGATTACCCAACATTACGTCTTTTTTTGGAACACGCTTATCAGTTTGTGTTTCATAATGCTATACAACAAAAAACATTTTTTATAAGAATAGCATTAAATGTCGGTCGCTATAATCTGGTTACTTAACTGAAAGGAATGTTTTTAAATGAGGAAATTCGGTTCGGGAATTTAACTATTTTTAGGAAAAAGAAAAATCAAAAATTCCAAGAAATTTGTTTTGAAATGCAGTTGACTAGTAATGCAAAATTTTGAATAATCTTTGAGTATATTTTGCGTCTTTTGAATAATGCAAATTTTTTTATTAATTTTTATTTTTTTTGTAAACAATTATTTGTTTCATTTATTTCTTTTTATTTATTCCAATTTTGTTGTTCTAACTATATTAATATTTGTTGTATTATACTTGACCAATAATGATTATAGTAACAATGAATTCTATTCCGAAACTATATATATATAAACTGAAGTGACAAAAGTCATGGGATACCTCTTAATATCGTGTCGGCCCCCTCCTTTCGCCCGGCGAAGTGCAGCAACTCGACGTGGCATGGACTCAACAAGTCGTTGGAAGTCTTCTGCAGGAATATTGAGCCATGCTGTCTCGATAGACGTCCATAATTGTGAAAGCGTTGATGGTGCAGGATTTTGGGCACGAACAGACCTCTCGATGATGTCCCATAAATGCTCGATGGGATTCATGTCGGGCGATCTAGGTGGCCAGATCATTCGTTGGAATTGTCCAGAATGTTCTTCAAACCAATCGCGAGCAGTTGTGGCCCGGTGACATGGCGCATTGTCATCCATAAAAATCCCATCGTTGTTTGGGTACATGAAGTCCATGAATGGCTGCAAAGTGATCTCCAAATAGCTGAACATAAGCATTTCCAGTCAATGTTCGGTCCAGTCGCACCAGAGGACCAAGTCCATTCCATGAGAAAAACAGCCCACACCATTACGGAGCCACAACCAGCTTTGAGCAGTGCCTTTGCTGACAGTTTAAAGGGGTCCATGGCTTCGTGGGGCCTGCGCCACACTCGAACCCTAACATCAGCTCTACCAACTGAAATCGTGACTCATCGGACCAGGCCACGGTTTTCCATTCATTTAGGGATCAACCGATATGCTCACGTGCCCACGAGAGTCGCTGCAAGCGATGTCGTTCTGTCAGTAAAGGCACTCGAGTCGGTCTTCTGCTGGAATAGCCCAAGAAAGCCAAATTTCTCCGCGCAGTTCTAACAGACAAGTCCCTTGTACGTCCCACATTGATTTCTGCGGTTATTTGACGCAGTGTTGCTCGTCTGTTAGAATTTACGACTCTTTGCAGACGTCGCCGGTCTCGGTCGTTAAGTGCAGGCGGTCGACCACTGCGCTGTCCATGGTGGGATGTTATGCCTGAAATGTCATACTCTCGGCACACTATTGACACAGTGGATCTGGGAATGTTGAATTCCCTAACGATTTTCGAAATGGCATGACCCATGCGTCTAGCTCCAACTAACATTCCGCGTTCAAAGTCTGTTAATTCCCCGTCGTGCGGTCATCATCACGTCAAAACCTCTTCACATGAATAACTTGAACAGAAATGAAAGCTCTGCGGAAACACTGCGCATTTATACCTGTTCTACGCGATGCTACTGCCATCTGAAAATATGCATATTGCTATCCCATGACTTTTTGTCACTTCAGTGTATATATATATATTCATTTTATTAACTGAGGAAATTTGGTAAAATATTTATTTGAAGCATTACTTTTTTTTTAAAAATTTTTGTAATATAATAAAAATATTATATTAGAAAAATTATCTAGAGAATAATATTTTTTAAAAAATATATCAATACTTTTAATGATGTATTATGGGACATTTTGAAATAACTAATTTCAGTTTCTTATTCTTATCTCTATTTTCAATTTATAGTACTTAACAAATATGAAAATTCTATTAAACAATACCTATTTTTAATACATTTCATCAAATTTTCGTGAATCTTTATTAGATATAATAACATTAATCAAGTCCGACACGTGGCAACGTACACCGCTGGTGAGTATCAGGGCTGAGATTACATCCACTGGTGGCATTGTTGTAGTCCCTATTTGAAAAAAGGTGGAGACTCGATGGCGTTTGGGATGTTCAGCATCTCTTGCCTCGTGAGGACTACCTGGTGGGAGTTTTCTGGTTTTTTTTTTCTCATACAATACGCAATGCATGGTTGTTCTCTCTAAAATTCCATCCATGAGCACTGCCCTCCTTCTTCAGCGTCACGGAGCCAAGTCAGACTTCTACATATGGGTGTTCCATTACAACAGAAGCAGCCTTTTCCTTCCATGAGACGACAAGGGGTTCTTGAAGTTGGTCTAGATGTTGTTGTCGACCCAGTGGGAAAAAAACTACAAAACACATTAATCAAATTTCATTATTTATAATAGAGCAGAAAACGCGACACATTTAATATAAATATTTTACAAATAACACATTTGTTTCTCTTTTAATATATATATATGTGTGTGTGTGTGTATGTGTAACGTAATTTAAGTATAGCAACAAAAATATAAAATATCTTACAAAGCAAGAAATAATGAAAAACACATGAAAAATTAAAAATATTGAAGAAAATGCCTTTCTTTCGCCATAAAATGCAATAAATATATTCCATTGTACAATATAATAGTCGAGCCATGTATTTCTGCATGTAAATTCGCTTTATTAGTCACTAATGAAAAAACGATATTATTTCTGGAAAACAAAGGCATTAAATACATTTTATTTTAAAAATAAAATAATCACACCAAAACTTCATCTCAAATGCGTCTGAAATTTTTAATTAAAAAAAATTTGCCTCTCGTATTTATTTTTAATTGATAACTGTGATATCAAAAAATGGACAACCGGATCAACACATAAAAAAATTTAATTTGTTCAATTATAGCAAAGAAATAACAATAATAATAAACAATTAAATAAATACATACATAATTAATAAACCTTAATGTAAAAAATTATTTTATTTGTACATTATTTTATTAGTAAAATTATTTTAGATTAGACTGATTAAAAGGAGGATTACATTTTTAAGGAACGAAACATTGCATTAAAAGACAATACCAAACACAAAAATTTTTATCCCTTCAAAATAAACAAAAAATAATTCGTTCATTTAAATATTTACAAATAAATTATTGCATTTATGCAAATAATAACAAGAGAATAAATAATAACAAGGAATTTTTAATGTAAAAATCTCCTGTTATGTAATTTCAGAACGGATTTGATTTCATTTTAAGATAAATTTGATTTTAGAAGTCAAAAAAAATTTTTTTAATAAACAGAATTTATGAGAATTTTTTCATAGTTTTCGGTTATGTAAAAAATAATAATAAAAAAAAAAAAAAATTTTTTTGGAAAAGAATTGAATCATTCAACCTTTGTAGTTTTTAATCGATGAATTCTAATTCTCATTCATAAATTATTTTTATTTTCTTACTATTTGTTGTGAATGTTAACAACAAGCTTATAAATACAGTCTGGAAAAGTTTTAAAAGCTACAATAAATAAGTACGGTTTTATTTAATTTTAAAATACATATTAAGACTTTTTTCGTGATTTTTGGCTGCACATAAGATAAAAAAATAATAAACTTTGAGAGGAAAAAAAAAACTATTAAATCTTAATCTATCCATCTATATATATATATATACACTGAAATGACAAAAGTCATGGGATAGCAATATGCAAATTTTCAGATGGCAGTAGCATCGCGTAGAACAGGTATAAATGCGCAGTGCTTTCGCAGAGCTTTCATTTCTGTTCAAGTTATTCATGTGAAGAGGTTTTGACGTGATGATGACCGCACGGCGGGAATTAACAGACTTTGAACGCGGAATGTTAGTTGAAGCTAGACGCATGGGTCATGCCATTTCGGAAATCGTTAGGGAATTCAACATTCCAGATCCACTGTGTCAAGAGTGTGTCGAGAGTATGACATTTCAGGCATAACATCCCACCATGGACAGCGCAGTGGTCGACCGCCTGCACTTAACGACCGAGACCGGCGACGTTCAAAGAGTCGTAAATTCTAACAGACGAGCAACACTGCGTCAAATAACAGCAGAAATCAATGTGGGACGTGCAAGGGACTTGTCTGTTAGAACTGCGCGCAGAAATTTGGCTTTCTTGGGCTATTCCAGCAGAAGACCGACTCGAGTGCCTTTACTGACAGAACGACATCGCTTGCAGCGACTCTCGTGGGCACGTGAGCATATCGGTTGATCCCTAAATGAATGGAAAACCGTGGCCTGGTCCGATGAGTCACGATTTCAGTTGGTAAGAGCTGATGTTAGGGTTCGAGTGTGGCGCAGACCCCACGAAGCCATGGACCCAAACTGTCAGCAAGGCACTGTTCAAGCTGGTGGTGGCTCCGTAATGGTGTGGACTGTTTTTCATGGCATGGACTTGGTCCTCTGGTGCGACTGGACCGAACCTTGACTGGAAATGCTTATGTTCAGCTACTTGGAGATCACTTGCAGCCATTCATGCACTTCATGTACCCAAACAACGATGGGATTTTTATGGATGACAATGCGCCATGTCATCGGGCCACAACTGTTCGCGATTGGTTTGAAGAACATTCTGGACAATTCCAACGAATGATCTGGCCACCTAGATCGCCCGACATGAATCCCATCGAGCATTTATGGGACATCATCGAGAGGTCTGTTCGTGCCCAAAATTCTGCACCATCAACGCTTTCACAATTATGGACGTCTATCGAGACAGCATGGCTCAATATTCCTGCAGAAGACTTCCAACGACTTGTTGAGTCCATGCCACGTCGAGTTGCTGTACTTCGCCGGGCGAAAGGAGCGCCGACACGATATTAAAAGGTATCCCATGACTTTGTCACTTCTGTGTATATTAGAATTTTAATAGTTTTTTTTCACTCTTAAAAAAGTTATATTTTCTACTTAAAAAATAAACAATGCAAAAATTGTTCTAATTTCAATATATTTATCGGAGTTATTTTTGTTCTTTAAAATTTTAATTTATCTCTTGCTACGATGTACACCTTAAATTGTTAAATGCTGGCTATCTCTGTATTCATTATTCCACTAGTTCAAAATATTTCACTGAATGGGGGTGCCATCTGGTGGAGCTTTTCATTTTAAATTGTACAGATCAAAAATTTCGGGGAAACTTAAACTGACTTTTTCCTTTCGTGTTCTTTTCCGAGGCTTTTGTTTTTATTTTTATTTATTTTATTTTTATTTCATTGTGAAATGGATACCTAGCACCACAAATATATTTACTCCATGTTATCGGGATACGACGTTAGATTTTAATAGCTTTTACTTTATTTAATCATTTTTTAACTTTCGTAATTTTTAATTTTAAATTTTAAACTCCTTTTTTTTTTCTTTGTTGTAACTACATATTGTTAATTTTTATACATTAATAATGATGGAAAGGTTTCCAGAATAATTTCTGCCCCATAGAAACTACATAACTGGTACGACATTTCCATTTTAAAAACTTCCAAGATACTTTAAACTGATTTTATCACAACTATTATAATAATATGAAAGTAAATTTCGATTACAGCATAAAACTATGTAATTTTTGAATTTTCATAATTAAATCTTCAATAATCAGAATATTTACATCCAAACTCAAGATATTCCTCAAGGAACAAAATATTCATCAATACTGATAAATCTTTGCTCCCTCTATTTCGAATAAAAAAAATAATAATAATAATAATAATAATGATTGTCTAAATTAGAAAATAATTTTTTTTTTCATCACATACTTAAAACATGGTTTTTAAGTATGTGGATGACAATCAACAAGTTGATTTCTTGATATCAACGTTATCTTTCAAAACTGGTCATAAATTAATTTATATGATAAAAGAAAAAAGAATTTCACTCAAATATCAATAGTCTCACACTTTGAAATTCCAATATTAATATGAAAACACATCACAATATCAATCTTAATCAACTACTCAGAATTAATTTCATCTATAACAACACAGCAAACAGAATGAAGAAAAAATCAAGAATATTCTTTTAATGGTGTGCTACAGATATTTTTTATCCAATACTTCTCTAATCTGTAATTTCAAACTCATTATTGTTAATATTTTATCGCCATATATTATTATTAATATTTGTTTATTTATTTTCTTCCTATAGTTTGAGAAGTCCATAAATTCTGCCCATTGTGGAAGTTCTCTCTTTAAACGAGATAGCATATCACTTCAATTTCTATAACGTCATTTCATTTTCTCACGCTGCTAATTAGTAGATTCCAGCAACTGTCCGTAAATACTTTTAGGTATGGGGTCACATAATACATAATATATAATACACAAATATATTTAAATATGTCCCGATCACATAACACATATATATTTACTCCATGTTATCGAAATACGTCGCTAGATGTGTCTTTTTTACTTGGTTCCAGTCATCTTGCAAGCAGAAATAACAAGGTTTATACATAAAAAAATTATCAATTAGAAAGAAAAATTGTCAATGATGGAGGATCGTTCAAAATTGGAAAACGAAAACAGATCAAATAAAAAAATAAAATAAACTATATAATTTCAACGATTTTATAAAAAAATGCACGTTAAAGAAATTTAATTAAAAAAGCACGTGAAAGAAATTTAATTAAAAAAAGCACGTGAAAGAAATTCAAATAAACCGATTAGAATGGCTGTTAAAGAAATTAAAAAGAATAATAAACCAATAAGAAATATTAAAAGTGTTCCAGGACGTTGTTGACCCACTCTCCCCAAAACAATTCCCATATATTTCGTGGGTAAAAAAAGGGAAAGAAAAAGAAACGTTTTTACATAGTAAAATAGTAACATAACGTTTTACATAGTAAAACGTAGAACTTTTATTTAAAAAAAAAAAAATTTTTTTTTACTTACCAATTGATAATCTGGCCTTCATGCATTATTATTTTAAATTTATATTTATAATTGTCGTTCATGAAAATAAGGTAAGCACTCTTTTAAGTAAGTTTTTTTTTTTTTTTTTTTGTTCTAATGCAGCTGGCAAACACTTAGACAGCTTGGTCTTGGATGCCTTAAGGCAAGCGCTGCACAGATGTTACTCACTCTGCATTACCCAGGGGCGCGTGTAACTTGAAGATAAACCACAGACGCGGGGTCAAATGCCTCCCGCAACGCTCTACGATCCTATTAGGAACCGGGACCTACGGTTTAAAGTGGATTCGAACCACTACAAACATCCATGGCACCGCCGGGACTTGAACCCGAAACCTGTGGTACCGAGAGCCAGAGCGCTAGCCACTCGGCCATTCAAGCCCCTTTTAAGAAAGTTTGAGGGAAATTAAAACTTTTCTGTTTCTTTTTCTGTGCGTATATTTCTTCACGATTATCTTAATACTTTAAGACAGTTGTTGGATATTATATTTATTACCCCGAATGAACATTTTTTGCTTCACAGAAATATTTCTTGAACCCTTAACAAAGCTAAATGTATGTTTAATTGTTATAAAAATAAAATAAAATAGCGAACTATTGGATAATTCTCAATCAATAACTCAGAATTCGATGTTACAATTATCTAAATATTATCCACAACTTACCTAATCTGGAAATAAATAGTGAATTTACTTCTTCCTAGGAAATAAATTTATGTTTTTTTTTATGTGCGATTAACCTGACTTTCAATATTATAAAGAAGGTTTTAATTAACAGTTCCCTTTTCTCTTCTTCTCTGGATGTAATTCAATTAGATTTTTGTATCTATATTTAAGAAACAACTGAAATGAAGTAATCAAGGATGAGAAGTAAACAATCATTCCTCATGGTATTTGTTTGGATACTTGATTATTAAAGTTAAATTTAATTGTAAAATTAAATTTATGTCAGCATTTATGTCAAATATTTTTATTCATAAATATTGATTTCAATTAAATTTTTTGTCATTTAATACGCATTATAAATCATTGTGTAATTTTAAGAAAATAATTTTCATTATTTTGAGAAAACCATGACTTCTGTTTTCCGTAGAAGGATTACGTATCAAGTGAGTAAAGAACACCATCGTCATTAATTTTTAATTAGCAAAAATACAAAATGTTTAAGATATAATTATATAATATATATATTTTTTGAAAGTATTTGGGGGCCACTGGATAAATGATGATTAAAGATTTACACAAATTCATTCATTGTGTTAAAAAATAATTTATTCAATCTGCATTCGCTTTAAAAAATAAATAATAAATAAATAAATATTATGCTGTTGTTTTAAATTTTGTGCTTTATCATGTATTCTTTTATCATATTTCAGATTATTAACACACTAAATCCATATTTAAAGAAAGAAGACAGAGCCATTATTTATGATTCTTTACCTTTATCATTAAAACTAAGCCAGCCTAAGCAGTGAGTACCAATTTATTTATAGTTTAAGTACAATTTGTTAATATTTTAGATTTTGTTTCTAAAAAATAATTATTTTATTTTAATTTATTCAAAGTGCTATTCAAGAGTTCCTTTAATATGTGATGCATTTGCTTAGAATTTTTGAATTAAACAACCTTAAATTATGAGAGCATTTGATAAATATTGTTATGTGAATAATGAATATTCTGAATGGAGATCTGTTTAATTTATTTACCATAAATTAAAAAAATAAGAAATTTTTTTTTTTTTCTATAGGATTGCAACATATATAATTAAACTGATAATGATATTATAATATTAAGTTAATTGATATCTTAATATTTAAAATATAGATTAAATAAATCCATAATTTTTCATTTATTAGCTCCTTTTAATTATACTATAACAAAGTAGTCACGATAAAAATTACAATTATTTTTACAGAAATAATACCACTAACTCTCAGATAATATCAAACTTGTTTTGTGCAGGGGATAGGGACCACATAAAAAATATCATGGAACTTTATAAGTAGGTATAAAATATATTGTTTGCAACACATTAAAAAATTTTTTTTTTTTTATGCAGTAAAGAGGGACCACACAATAAACATCCCACATGGAAAATATGTAAATCAAAACCCTGTAATGTAGCAATAGCTTACATTTAATAACATTCATGTTAATGGGATGCTCTAATATCAGATGGGCCATTTGTGGCTAGATTTTTTTTAATTGGCATATTTTGAGAGCCCTCTGTTTTGTTTTTTCTTTTTGAATTAAAATTTTTAATTAATTCTTATTCATAATATGCGGAAATTTTTTTTTATATACCACAAAAAATAATAACAATAATCATACATAAAAACAGGTTTGACTGTATAGAAAAATTCAACTGTAATTTACATTATTTTTAATAATTGTTTTTAAATTTATTTTATTATATTTATTGTACTTAATACCTTTTTTTTTATTTCACCTTTCAGTTTACCACCACAGTTCGAGTTTTCATGGAAAAAAATTGTGAAATTAAAACCTGAATTACAAGATTTAGTACATCCTAATACACTTACAACTTATTTAAAAATCAGGTATTATGTAAACATATATAAAGAGTTTCAGTGATTTATGTTTTGATAAAGTAGTTACTTACCTAAAGTATAACATTAAATTTTACTTTTGTACAAATTCTTATCTGCTTCTGTTGTCTAAGTTAGAAAAATTACTTATTGGCCAAGAATTTACGGAACCATCTACTTCAGTTATTGATGTTTGGAATATATCTATGCATGCACACACATCTCTCTCTCTCTCCCCACACACACATACATACATACACTCTCTCTCTCTCCCCCACACACATACATACACTCTCACACACACATACATACATACTCCCTCTCACACACACATACATACACTCCCTCACACACACACATACGTACACTCTCTCACACTTGCACACACACACGTACACTCTCACACACACATATACTCTCACACGCACATACACTCTATCACTCACACACATACACTCACTCACACACAAACTATCTCTCTCATACACAAAATTACACACATACACTCTGTCTTTCACACACACATACACACACACTCTCTCACATACACAGTCTCTCTCACACAAACACACTCTCTCACACAAACACACTCTCTCTCACAAACACACTCTCTCTCACAAACACACTCTCTCTCTCACAAACACACTCGCATCACACATACACTCACATACATACACTCTCATTTGCACACACTCACATGCATACACTCTCACACACACACACACTCTCTCACACACACATACACTCTCTCACACACTCACACTTTCTCTCACACTCTCTCACACACTCACACTCTCTCTCACACTCTCTCACACACACATTTTGTCCATTTTTAACAGACAGTTACCTGTTATGATTCATATATTATTTTTGTAAGCTTGCTTTTATCTATGTTGTTTTTGCTCATGAGTATTATTTTGGCAACTTCTTATTTCCATTTGAATAACAATGTTTAAAATAATTAAATGGTAATGATTATTTTATATTTATTTAGTTCTCTCATTTTAAGCTTCATATATAAATCAGGTAATTTATAAATTTGTATTTTCAAATCATTCAGGAATTTCCTATAGATGGCATTACAGACATACTCACTGATAGCCTTACTGAAGAGAAATTGATATTCACGGTAGATCAGAATCAATTTTCAGCTGTAAAGTAAAACATTTTTTCTCATCTCCCATCACCCAAGCACTTTTTATAATGCTAAGTAAAATACTTTTATTTTAAATAGTGATTATAGTCAATTAAATGTTATGTATATGCTTACTTGCCTGTGAATTATATTTTTTACCCCGAATTTATTTTGTAAAATAACAGTTTTTATTTGTTACATATATGTCTGATAAATTTAAATATCAAAGCATTATTTTTGTTTCTTTATTTGTAATTATATCTGACTTGTGTTTTTAAATATTACATTATTTTTTCACTGTCTTGTAATGTGTAATAATTATGTTAATATGTTTCATTTTGCATTTATTTATTTATTTTATGTATTGTATATAATTTTGTTATCATGATTAATTTCTCATATTATTTTTCAGAATGTTATTTTAAATATCATTAAAAATATTGAAAATATTCCTTCATGGAGTTGTTTTTTCAGAAATATACCACCTGAAAATGTTATTGTTGAATACAGGTAAAAATTTTCTCATTTTTCACACACATAATTTTTTAAATAAGTTATTTCTTATTTTTATAGATTATTTCATCAATACTTTAGTTTATTTCTTTGAAAGTATTTCATTTTAAAATCAACTTATATCTATTCAAAATGACATTGAATTTTAATTTGAAAATACTGTTGTTTATATTTTTATCCAAGTACTCAAAGATTTAAATTAAAAAAAAAGAAAATAAAACAATTATTTTTATAAACCAATAATGAACTTTTTAAAATTAATTCTTTATGCAAAGGTGCCAAAAAATAATAATTAATTATTAAAAATAACTACTTTTATTGAATTTCATATTATATTAACATGTTCTATTGTTGCAGCTCACCAAATGTTGCCAAACCCTTTCATTTTGGTCATTTTCGTTCGACTATAGTTGGCAATTTTGTTGCAAATATATGTAAATATGTAGGACATAAAGTAACAAGATTAAACTATGTTGGTGATTGGGGATTACAATATGGTATGTAAAATTTAAGATTAATCATTTTTATGTGTTTGTGCATTTAATTCAATATAATTTTAAAATTTTTTTTATCTTTTCAATGATTATTTTCAGGAATACTTGCTGTTGGTTTTAATAAGTTTGGTTGTGAAAAAGAGCTTCAAAAAGATCCTTTAAATCATTTATTTGAGGTATATTTCATTAAATTAATAAAATGTATTACAAATATCCTATTTTTGTTTAAAACATGCTCTAAATTAGTGATTCTGACTGTTTAGAAAATTGAATTAATTATAATATATTTATTTTTACATGAATTTTAACAATTTAATTCATGAATTTTAATTTAAATTTAATAATTCATATCGATGAATAAAGTACATTTTTAAATATATAAACATGTTTTCTTTTATTTCTTTTAAAAAATTTGCAATTGATTTACATTAAACATTAAGATAATAAAAATTTTAAATGTACATTTAAAATTTGAAAAAATAGTTATCATTATAAATAATAAGATTTTTTTTTGCATCTAAATTAAATCAATCATAAATTAAAATATGTTGTAGGTTTATAAGCAGGCTAATGAACAAAATGAAAGCAATCCAAGCTTCAATGAAGAAGCAAAAATGTATTTTAAAAAAATGGAAAATGGTAATCTTACATTTTTCTTTTTATGTGAAATAAAATGTTTTAATTTAGTATTCCTTTATTCTTATATTTTATTCTTTATTTAAAAAGTTAATTGTTTTATCTTAGATTCTCTTTTTACATGCTGTTGCTTTTAACAATTCTCTAGTAATGATTACTGTTTTCTCTAATATCTCATGATACAATTTCTTAGTTTAAAATTGTGTATATTTTAATATAAGGCATTTTAACTGTTGAAATTGTATATGGTTTTTGTTTTTTTTACGCATTTTTTTTTTTTATAAACTAAAAGTTTTTTTAAGCATTGATATTAAATTTTTTCACTTTATCATAAGGGATAATAATTATAATTTAATTCAGTTTTAAAACCTTTGTTTTTGCTAATGTTCTTTTATACTATTGTAATTTTTAAATACAATTGATTCATTATTCCTAAATCAATAATCTTCTAATTTATATGCAGTAAGTATTCTTTAAATCGGCATGTTTGAGAACAAGGCATTACTGGATTAATAAGCATCGATATAGTTTTAATGGGTATAATCAATAGATAAAAACTTAAATTATTAAAGTGTACATATTTAATGTTTTTGCATACATTCTCAACCTGTGCTCACTATATAAATATTCTTCAAAATATTTCTTCATTCTAGCTATTATAGCGTATATATATATATATATATATATATATATATATATATAAATCATACATTGAACATTGTTTCAATTGAATATTCTTGTATTGATAAAAAAAAAAAACACAGCACAAAAAAAATTAATGCTGTACAATGATGATTAAAAGCATGTGTAACAAAAACTACTTTATGAAAGAAAAAATATACACAAAATTGCCTTTTACTGTTTAAGAAAAGTAATATTGTGTTGATTCAGATCTCTTATGAAAAAAATCATTATTAATTTTAAACACAAATATATGAGTTCTACAAATTATGAGTTTTATGTTGTACTAAAGTGAAAATTATTAATAATGTTAAACACTGGGCATGTGAGTTGCTGGTTGAGGTCAACAAGCAATAAATCCATTCGAAGGAATCTGAAAAGCAAATGGCTCAATAGATACTGGATAACAGGAATTATTGAACCATCAAATGCCAGTTTAAAAGAGTACTTACTGTATAAGGGAAAAATCGAATCAAGAAACATTAATTTTTTAAAAAATTGTATCATTTATTGGGATGTATTTTTACTCAATATATTTCTTTGTACTCATCACATACTTGAATTTTTTTCAATGTTCATGAAACTTATAATTTAAAAATACTTTTTTTTTCTTTGTAATGTATGTATTTTTTGTATGCAAAATACAGATAAAGCAAATATATTTCCATTGAACTATGTATAATTTTTGGATGTGCTTTCTATTAGGTGATGCAGATGCTTTAGCTTTATGGCAGCGATTGCGAGATTTAAGTTTGAAGGAAATGAATGCTACTTTTATAAGGTCAGTGCCAACTTATTAAATAATATAAATATGTTTTCATGTGTTTAAAAATGGCATCTTTTATAAAATTTAGTTTATTTTGGGATTAGTTTTTCTCATACAGAATTTTTATAAAATTCATAATTTAGTCATCTTCTTCCTTGTTACTGTACTAATTTTAAATCTTCAGTAAACTTAGAATAGTATAATTTTAATGTAATAGAAAATAGACTGTATGTGTATAATTTTTTACTTTGACATTGTTTTTATGTTTTTGCATCATCTAATTTTGTTGAAAATTTTTTTATTTGTCAAATAAATTATAGTAACTTCTCTTTAATTTGGCACAGACTAAGCCTTCACTGAGGCAGTATGGATGAGGACATTTGTTGACTTCTATCGCCAGACTACAATACAATTTTACTTGCATTTTTGTGCAATATTTATTGTAACTGTCAGTTTGGTTCAGTACAGGGTTTTCTTATTCTTATTTAATATGTACATATTTTATCATTTAAATTTTATTTAGAATTACTTTTATCTTTGATATTCCTCTTAAAACTATGTTGACACTATAATCTTGTATAGCCATTGTCCCAAACATCCATGTCAAAGAGAGGTTATTATAATTGGACATTTTTTAAAATCTTCAGAAAGAATAAAATTTCCCTCAATGCATTTTAAAAGTAATTTTTATCTAATGTTCTAAATATTTACATACATGAAATTTAGATTATGCAAAATTTAACAAATTATAATTTTAGTGTACCATGCAATTTTCAATTAAACATTAAAGCACAAGTGTTTTCTTATGACAGTAGTTTTTACAAAAAAGAACTGTATTTTATAGCTTATTTCAAATAAAATTGATTTAGATAGTACATATTTATTCATTCACATTTTGTAAATCTGTGAAATTTTTATATACAAAGTTAATACACAAATTATACATGGCTATATATAGTAATAAATATAATCAATTTTGGTTTATTATTGCATTATATTAAGAAAAGTTAGTTTAGAGTAAATTTTTATTAAATCATTGGTAGATAAATTATACATAATTTTTTAATATTCTTAAGCAACAGCAGTTAATCTTTGTTAGTATTAAGTTTTATTGTTTCGAAACATCTATTATTTTTCATTGATTTAAAAGTCCAGTATCTCATCTCTTAAGAAATGCAAACAATAATTTATATGCTGCTATAAATTTGATATGGTTTAATTTAATTCAAAAGTAGATTGTATTTTTTAACTATGTTATCAATATTAAAAAGTACATTTGTTAATGATATTGTTATTTAATTTTTAGAATTTAAACATCCATTTTGATGAAATTCATGGCGAATCCATGTATGCTCCAAAGGTTGCAGATATATATGACACAATTTTAAAAAGCAAGGCATTGCATCATGCAATGAGTATGTATGAGAAACAAGAAAACTATTTTTTTTTTTTTACAGTAATAAATAAATGAACAAAAATCTTCAAATTTTATAGTATTTCTTATATATGTTACACAAATTTTCTATATTATTCATTACTAAATACATATAATAAAATTTAGATATACTAAACATGTTTAGTGTAACTAAATCTGTAGTGATTAAATATCTGGAAGCAATAATGGAACAAATTAAATTAGTTTTGATTTAACAAATTTAGAAATGAAATTTTCAAATTTTTATATCTACTTTTCTTTCTCCTAGAGATGGCAGTATAGAAGCAATTATTGCAGAGGAAAATGATAAAGTGGAAAAAGCAGTCTTACGTAAAAAGGATGGAACTTCTCTTTATTTGACTAGGTTTCTATTATATTTAGTAGACTTTTACTTTTAAAAATATGCTTTTTTGTAAGAAATTCATGCAATAAGATTTTTTTTTTTGTCAGAGATCTTGCTGCTGCTATTGATAGGTGGAAGAAATATCATTTTGATTCAGCATTTTATGTGGTAAGGAATAGTATGATATCTTTTTAAAAATAATTATTTTGATGGAAATAAGAAAAGATATCAAATTGCTCTAGTAATTTATTTAATAGAAATTATTTTAAAGGATAAAAAATATTTATTATGAAAGTTTAAGAAAGATGTTAAAATTTGATTACTCAATTTTCACTGAATATTGAATTCGTATGCTTCAAATGCATAAATAATAATTGTAATAATTTAAAAAATTCTTAGTTAAAATAATTTTATCTGTAATTCTAAGAAAATCCTTAAATCTAAATATGTTACAAGCATTACCGAAAGAAAAACTATGTAGGAAATTCATTTAAAATGCTTTATGTTGCATTGATATTATTAATAAAGTAAGAGTATTAGTAGAAGGGAAGAAAAAAATCATGCTCTAGTGTATTGATATTTATATTAACACATTATTTATTGAATTGAATGTATATATATTAGATTTATTAACAAATGACAAGCGACTGGTTATTTTTTAATTGAATATTTTAATTCAGCAATGAGCATCTATATCAATCTAAATACTTATAATAAAAAGTTCTTAGTTAGAATATCTACTAAGCTTTAATTTTTTAAGAATATCTATTTTTATTTTTTATTGTAAAACATCTTCATTTGATTATTAATTCATTGTTTTTTCTTTTAAGTACAGGTAGATTCAACTCAAAGATCACATTTTCAGCATTTAACACATATTCTGAAATCTATGGGATATTCTTGGGCAGGTATATATTGAACTATTTCAATATGGGCAATAACTTTGTAACTAACTTTCTGTGAAAATAATCCATGTTATTTATGTCATGCAATTTTTTCATCATATTGTTCCTCTTTATTTCAAAAATAGTAAATAAATAAAAAAAAATATTTTAATTAATTTATTTTCAATTGATTATATGTATATTTACATGATTATAAAGTTTAGAAATTTATACATTTTTCTTAGAAAAAGAATATTTCAAATGCTATTTTTGTTTATAGGGATATTCAGTTTGTTCCATTTGGTCGCATTTTGAATTTCAGTACAAGAAAAGGGACTGCTGTCTTTTTAAGTGATATATTAGATGAAGCAAGAGAAAGGACATTAGAAGGCATGAGAAATTCTCCAAGTATGTGCTAAAATTGTGTCTCAAACAATATAATTAATAAAGAAATGTTTCATATTTTTTTTTATTACACTATACCATTGTTTAAAAACTGTTTCTGCTAATTGATACATTTTTTGTGTACAAATTTTTTTTGACACACTCTGAAATATTTTTAATTTTGCTATAGTTTTTATTATATTATTCAAATATTTAATATTAATAAAACTTTTTGTTCTTTTTTTTATTTGATAAAATGTATTTTAATGGCTTGTTATTTTTTTCTTGCATGTATTGATCTAATAATCAGTTGATCTTGATTTTATTGTTAAAATTGCAATTACATTTCAAATAGAGAAAAAAATATTAATTGTTATCCTTGGAAGCTTTTATTATGGGTAAACAATATATTAAAAGTAGACAATTAGTTAATTATTTTTTATTGAATCTTTACTTAAATTTATTGAAACAAACTCATGATAAATAAATATTTTTCAAATACAGAGCTAGCTTTTTACGAAAATGTCTTTGAAGTGAATAAATATTGTTTCTCACTCCTGAAAAACAACAAATCAACCAACCAGTACTCTACTAGCCGTTCTTGTCTACTTTCCTCATAATTTTCCCGACAGACCATTTTAATTTTAATTTTGTAAAAATTATAAAAATTGTCTATTTCTAAAAATATATTTTCTTATATGTGAAAAGTCAATCGAAAATCTCAATATTTGTTACTAAGCAAATAATTTTTTTTTCTATAATGCTATAAATTGTTTTAAATTTTGACATGATGTATAAAAATCAAAATGCATATTCAATTTTCTGCTAATTAAAGATACAAAAGTGACTGAAAATCTTGAGCAAATAGCTGGTGTTCTGGGTGCTTCTTCATTAATAGTGAATGATTTCAGCATGAGGAGGAAACGAGATTATCCTTTCAACTGGGACAAAATTCTTAACATGAAAAGTAACTCGGGAATAACTCTACAGTACTGTCATGCTCGTTTGAATAAGTAAGACTTTTTTTATATATAAAATGTTCAATGAATGTTATTTGAAATTTAATAAAAATATTTTTAAGTATATTTTAAAATTATATTAGTCAATAAAAATTATTATTATTATTATTAGTTTATTATAATTAGTTTATTCAGTAATTTGCAAAATGAATGATATATATATATATATATATATATATTTATATATATTTATATAAATATAGGGATATAAATATAGGGATATATAATTATATATATATATATATATATTGATATATATTTTGTAAAATAATTAATCTAAGGAATAACTCTGTTAATATAAAATGAGCAAATTTTTTTAAATTAGTAAAATATTTATTTTTTACCATGCAAATAAAAAGCATTCTTTTCATAGATATACAAGGAAATCAAAATTTAGAAGTGAATAATTTATAACCAAACTAAAACATAAGTACAAGACTAATAGATTTACTATCAAATTTGAAATTGATTATTAATATAAAAATAGCTTTAGTTTTATGCAGTTTAAATAAAAGTAATTTTTAAAGAAATGAAAGAAAAAATTTAGTTGCAGTATTTGTACTGTAAAAAACAATTTATTCTAATTCTCACGGTAGAGTTACATAAGTAAATAAATTTAATAATTTTTTCATAGCTGCCAATACTTCCTCATTTTTTAGAAACTATCCATAATTTAATTCTGTTTTCAACTTATCAACACAGAAAAAGCATGGTCAAATTAATCTCAATAGTGGCATAGCCAAAGGATTGAAGGGTTTGCCATGATCCAATCTTTTGAAATTGACCTTGAAATGAGAAACTCAGAAATCAGGAATATATTTTTAATCAGAATTAAAAATTCTATTCTGTTGTACAAAATTAGTTTACTATTTTTTATTATAATTACACTATATTTGTCAAGATATTTAAATTTGTAGGCAGAGAAGCCAATTCTGTTAAGTATTTTAAAGCAAGTCAAAGGCAAAGGAAATTAATGTAAAATTTAACAGATGTAATTCTCGAAAATGAGTATAAATACATACATAGTTAATTCTTTAGAATTTAAAATGCATTTGTACGAGACAATAATATTATATCATATTTTATTTATCTAATGATTGACTTTTTGAGGATATATAAAATAAGATTGAAAAAAAAAAAAATATTTTTTGAATAAATTAATATACAGTAACCTTTCTTTAATCTGGCACATTTAAGATCACTGTCATGCTGTATGAGTGATTTTGCTGGACTGTCTGTCATCAGTATAGTTTTAAGGGCATGCACATGTTTAATGTGCAGTTATTTAATAAAAATTTGAGCAACATTGTGCTACCATCTGGCTGCCAAGATTAACAAACATCTGAATCTATAAGAAAATCTATTTCCTCAGTACTTATTATAGAATGCACTGAACTATCAAAGGCCAGATTAAAGAGAGGTTTCTTTTATTTATATTATCCAGTTCAGCACTTTTGTAATCATCCAATATGTGTAATGTTTTAAAGATCTAAAAATTTGTAAACTATTTCTAATTTTTAAACTCAATTTGGTTTCTTTTTAATGGATTGTTGTTTCATTGAAAATAAATAAAAAGTTCAACTTTGTATTTGTTTTAATTTGATTATTTTTTACATTTCATTGCAGCTTAAAAGAAAATTGTGGAATTGACCTAAGCATGGGATGTGAATTTTCATATTTATCTGAACCAGAAGCATTATCATTAATTCATCATCTGGCAAAGTAAAAATATATTTTTACACTGAAAATTGTGTTTATTTTCCTGTCTTATTATTTCTTTTGAATACTAAATTTTAATGCTGTTATTATCATTAAAAATTAGTTTATTATTGTTTTTCCTATGCATTATCAAAAGTTTTTGTTAAAACATATATTGTAAAGTTGTAAAAGGTTTATTATTGTTCAAACATATTTAAAATTTGGAAAATTCCATGAGTGATAATGTTTTTAATTTTTTTAAATACAAAAAATCGAAATATGACAATTCATTTTTTAAAATTATAATAATTAAACATTTTTTTTATTTAAATAAATTAGTATGAATGATCTAATTAATAAAATTAACTGTTTATTTTTTATTATGAAATTTGCTTTTGACTTATAAAAGAACTTCAAAAGTTTTTAAATTTATGAATAAGCATTACAAATATTATTTGTGTTGCATTAGAATATTATTATTATTAATTTTGCTACCATATAATATAAGGGAAGATATTTTATAAGGAAATTTTTTTTTCATGCAAGTAGAAAATATTTAATTGAAAAATTAAATTTTTCTATGTTTTACAATAATTTTTATTTATTATTTTTTTTTTTCAAAAACTACAATTATCAGCTTTAAAGAATATATATATATATATATATACACTAAAATGGCACAAATAGACTAATATATAAATTTGTATTGATTATTTTTTTTTTTTTATTAATTATTTATGAAAAAAAAAAAAAAAAAATGAATCTCACACAGATTTGAAGAAGCTGCCTATTTTGCTTACACAGAACTTGAACCTTGTGTTTTGGTACATTATCTTTTTTCATTAAGGTAATTTATACAATTTTAATATGCTTAACTCTATAGATAATTTGTTTTGTTTATTTTTGTGCAATTATTAAAATTTTTCTTATGAATGTTATTGCTTTTCTTGAATAATGTTTTAAATATATAAAAAAAAAAACTTAATATGAACTGTTTTAGTAATTTTTATAAATAGCTTTTTCTGTCAAAAAATTTACTTTCAAAACATTTTTTATTCTGTTTCATGAAAAGTTAAAAGTTTGAAAAATTAAATATAATTTATTGTTATTATTATCAGCAAATTGTACCCCTTTCCTATACCATGAGTGCACCAACTTGCAGTATATTTTTAAAATACTTTTAATGTGTTGTGAATTATTTTGTTTATAATGATTATGGAAATAAATATTACTTTTTGTGCATAATTTTATAATGTGTTTTTTCTCAGCTATGTTTTGATTGTGACGATAATTATAAAACTAAAATTTGTATTTATGAAAAATAATTTAATTTGTATTTTAATAAAATAAGAGTAAGGTAGAAACAGAAATTAAAGTAGTGCTTGTACTATAAAATCAAGTTGAAATAAACTGAGCAAATTCTAAAAAATAATGCATGTATCTTGAGATTAAAAATTTTTTTATCTATGTTGCAAACCATCTGAACTAAATTTCTAAATCTAAGTGAGAAATCTTGAGCTCTTTCAAATGTAAAAATTGAAAGAAAAAAAGTAAAAAAATGATGTGAAATTTGAAATTAAAATGAATATTTATTGTAAAAGAAAGATTAAAAGGTCTAAAAAAATGTTATTGAAAAAGTTTTATAAATGATAAAAATCAAATCATGTTTGAGAAATTTAAGCACATCTATTATAGGATGTTTAAAATTATTTTTGTGAAATATTATGTTGATGTATTTACCCTCTTAAAATCATAACAGCACTAGTAAAGAACTAGATGAAAAGATTCATTTGCACATTAAAAACATGAATTTTTTTTTTTTTTTAAAGATAAATGGAATATTAATGTGATGATAGAATGTATTTGTAAAATTTTTTATATTCCAATAGCAAAAAAAAAAAAAAAAAAGAAAATAAAAAAGTTAATGGATGAAACAAAATAGCGCAGTTTTAATAATATTGTTCCTTTTCCTATCTGAAAGTAGATTTTTAATAGTAAATTGAATAAAAATATAACGATTAAACACAAATCTGAATATATATATTTTCTTTATTTTTCATTTGTCAAATATCCAGGTATGATAGCGATTATAAACAGAAATTTGAAGCTGACACACATTTGATTTTAAATGCACAATTAAATAAAAATTAACAAATGCAAATAAAGAAAAATTTAAAATACAGATTTGTATGCATAGAATATTTATTCATAAGACTTACAAATTTAGTAAAAAATAAGTGCATTTATTTATGCTTAGTTATAAATTTGAATTTTCTATCAATATAATTTCTATAATTTTCCATTAATTTTGAGATGATATTACTTTGCATAATATATAGTATGACATTTTTATTGCTTTTCTGATTTAAGTTGATGAGTATGTAAATATTATTTTTCTTGTTTTCAGTCAAGAAGTTGGACGAGCACTTAAAGCTTTGAAAGTAAAGGGATCACATCCCTGTATTGCTGAGGTAACGTATTTTTATGTGTTTAAACTAACAAGCGTTGTATAACAAAGCATCAATATACTATGTACGTGCAACACAACGTTATGAATTGAAAGTTTAGTTTACTTATTCATTTCTCCTTTTAAAAATAATCTATTTTAAACATTTAACTTCATTTAAATTTAAGTTGAATTGAATTAAATTGAGAGAAATTAACTTGAACTTTGAATTAATTTAAGTACAATCAAATATAGGTAAAAGTATACTTTCTTCTCAATTTGAGCATGCTATTTAATTTGAAACGAACAGTTTATCCTTTAGTAACAATTTTTATTTTGTGGCATTTTTAAAAATATTCTTAAACAATTTTTAAGGAAATAGTTATACAGTTTATGAATTTTCCCCATATATATATATATATATGACATCATTTTATAACTGAAAAATGTACAATTCTAGTAATAATGTATTTATTTTTTGTGAAATTGATGCTTAGCATAACACATAATGCATGCTCACACATTTAACACACATGTGCCTGTGTATGCACTGTGCTACACACTGTGTGCTTCACACATGTGCCTGTGTGTTTTGCTAAACACAATTCCACAAAAATAAACATATTTTTAATAGAATTGTACATAGTTTAAGATTCCATATTAATTGTTTCAAGCAGTAAATCCTTTTTTTTTTTTTTAAATTTTTTTTGTCATTGCACAAAAATGAAATGAATTGTAAAAAATAGTTAGAAATTCCTATTAACAAGAAAATAATGTGATAAAAAATTGTTAGGTTATTAATTATTGCATTTTATTTTAAATTATGATATGTCTTTTATAATAACTTTTATTTCTTCTCATTTTTTATCTATCTATCTCATTTTTAATTAATAAAAAAGTAATTTAATGGGGGTAATTGTATTTTGAACTGTAATATAAAAAAATTACTAGAGTGTACTTCCAGAGTACATAACTCATTATCTGAATTGAGAGAGAGGTTTTTAATTTAAAAGTATTCAATTTGTGATAACAAAAAAAGTGACATGAATTTTAATGATTGGAGAAAATTATATACATAATTATACTGATTACATTGCAAGGGAGTTTATAATGTTTTTAAATTTCATTTATCATTTATGTGAATAAATTATTATTATTAAATGAAAGTGAAGAACTATAATGTTACATTTATTTTTACTTATTTTCAGGCTCGTCTTTTATTATTTCATTCTGCTCATCTAGTCATGAGAAAAGGTTTGCAATTGTTAGGTGTAACTCCTCTAGATAAAA
The DNA here is from genome assembly GCA_021605095.1 of Caerostris extrusa. Classification (NCBI taxonomy): domain Eukaryota; kingdom Metazoa; phylum Arthropoda; class Arachnida; order Araneae; family Araneidae; genus Caerostris; species Caerostris extrusa. Next base: position 42,491 of record BPLR01005663.1, on the reverse strand, counting down.
TGTAGGAAGATTTTAAATTGATTATTTATTATTTTTTAATAATAAAAGTTTATAACAAAATATGTGTGATTATTTTATGTTATTTATACACAAATTATTAAAACATTTATATTATCATAAATGTACAAACTAACTAAATTTAAATGCAGAATTTAAAGAAATCTTTATTTCCTAAATATTGATCTTATTTGAAGTATATTATAATGTTTTTTGGACTTAACTTTATTTGAATATTTTTTTCTTTACATTTGTTCGGCTGCTATTCTGAAATTATTTAGATATTTAAAATAATTCCAACTGCAATAAAATTATTTGTATGTATAAAAAGAGTATTTCTCATAACAAAAGAATTTTTTTATAATTCCTATATATTAGGCTAATGTAATTAAATGGAATTATGTTAGTATAATATTGGATAAAATTGAATAATATATTATTATAATTGGAAAAAAAACGTCAAAATTTCTGTGTTGTTTAATTTTTTTGGTTGAAATGAAAATTTCAGGGTTATTGCTTAACAAATAAAACTACTTTTATAACCCTTTTAAAATATGAAATAATAATTGTGTATACTTCACGATCTGATGCCATTTTTGTTCCAATAGCATCAGCATTTTTATGTTTCTGATGTATATCATATTGTAGATGTTGTTTAAACATAAAATAGATAATTCAAACTTGAAATATCTATAATAAAGAACAAGAACTTTTGATAATTATACTTTAGAAATTTTTGTATCTGAAACATGTTTCTGATTGATATTTTACTTGAAATTGCAACATATTTTATCTCCAAAATCTGCAAGTTCTGTAATGTTTTAATATTTTTCCTTATACAGTTATAATTGATGTCCTATAATTAAAAATAAATTTCTTGTAAATAAACATTTTTATAAATTCTAATTAATAAAAGTACGCATTAATTAAAATCACAATTTTTTATATTAAAAAAATTTTTTCTAAAAGAAATAATCGTTCATAGGAACATTTAGCTACAAGGAATGGGGGGTCGGCAATAAAATTTCCCATTCCTGACTCAAATCTATTATTTTATGCAAGCACTTTAATGTAATTTTATGTTCTATGATCTTTACTAATGAATTTATAAAATCTTGTGAAATAAATTCAATGGCTTTTATTAAACTCACATCTATAAAAATTCCATATCATAACTCATATCTATCACATTTTTTTCATAACAAAGTATTTTTTTAACTACTTTAAAGGTGCTGTATACACACTCACTTAAGAAACATTTTTGTAGTCCAAATTTGTTTACAGAAAATACATATATTCTGTAAATTTAACAGTATGAAATGAACAGGCACCAAAGTATTACGGAATAACTGAAGACAAGCAAAAAGAAATGGCACATTTTAAGCACTAAGATGGTGCATTAGTAATACATTAAATCCTTTTTTTTTTCCTTCTTAATAATAGAACAGCTTCTTATAAAAATTTTCTTTTTATTGTGGATATCAGATAGTTTTTTATAAATGAGAATTTCTTAATACTTACTTGGTTTGCTGTGCTACAAGTTGTATTATTGAAGGATACTATTGAATTGCCTCCCTTAATATATAACTTTAACATTTATTTTACTGAAATTTTGAGCATTGTGTAATTTTCAAAATGAACAATTTTGGATTATTTTAAATGTCTGAGTTAATTGAACAAAGAACTTGCATTCAATTTTGTGTGCGGAAACGTATAGAATATTGCAGAAGGCATTCGTTGAGCATTCCTATATCGAAAAGAAATGTTTATAAGTGGTATAAACAGTTCAAAGAAGGCAGAGAACGCGTTGAAGACAAGAGCCCTCTGGTCGACCCTCAACCTGAACCGACTAAGCTCACGTCCAAAAAATTAAAGAGTTGGTGCTTGCAAACCGTCGAATTACAATTAGAGATCTTGCTCGGTCAAAGGATCAGTCAATTCCATTTGGACCTCAAGTCGCATCTCGATTTGTACCGAAAACACTGAATGCGCCAGCTCACACTGCATTGATTGTGACTTTTTCGCCAAAAATGCCCGCGACCGTGCGACTTCTGGCTATTCCCTTAAACTTAAAAGTTCCCTCCGGGGACACCGTTTTGAGTCGATTGAAGAGATTCAACGTGAATCGGCGCGCACTTTGTAGGCCATCCCTGCCTTTGACTTTTTAGCCTGCATTGAGGATTAGAAAAAAAGTTGTCATAAGTGCATTGTTTGCGGAGGGGATTATAAGAATAAATAAATTTGGAAGAATAAATAAAGAGTTTTTGAAAAAAAAAATAATAATTGGTCTTACTTTTTGGGCACAGTAGTAATCTAAATTTATTTTAATTTTGAAGTGAGTCGAAGCCCTTTCAAATGATTCTGTAGAGATGGTAATCTGTGGGAACAAGATGGAGAGAAAATGCAGGTCAGCGTTTCTCAACCTTTCGGTAATTGCGTCCCACTTTATAATCATAATTTACATCGCCATCCACTCTCTTACAATAACAATGTATACAATAATAATGAATTTTTACGTTACAACCTTATCATGAGTAAGTAAATTTATTGATGTTTGGTAACACCTATCCGCTGCAGTGGCACAACCAGAATAGATGGTTATCAACTAAACGCCGTTTTTCCTACAAAAATTCCTTCTATCTGCTGAAGGCAGATATTGTTGAATTATTCCTTAACAGCTACTAATGAACAATTCTTTTCTTATCTTACATTTTCTTTCCTCTCCTCTCACCTCTTTCACTCAAAAGATTGTTGTTATTGTTGTCGTATCCCTCATGGAAGGAGGGAAGAGGGATGCAGTTTCTGTTCTGGTGGAACACCCGTAGGTAGAAATCTGACTTCTGCTCCGTGACGCTCTTACAGTCATAGGAGACCGGGACCTACGGCTTAAAGTGGATTCTGAACCATGGCACCGCCGGGACTCGAACCCGAAACCTGTGGCACCGAGCGCTAGACACTCGGCCATTCAGGCCCACTCAAAAGATTCTTCTTTGGATATAGACTACACGGAGGATGTTGGACGGGTTTTGAAAGGCTGACTATCAAACTTTTTCAGTTTTTATAAATAGAGCCTGATGGCCGAGTGACTGGTGCTCGGTGTGGTAGTTTTTAAATGGTGAATTCTAATTCCTTGATCATCCATAAACTATTCATATTTTTTTTTATTATTAATGGTGAATGTTAACAATCTTGTAAATACATTCTGGAAAATTTTTTAAAAGCGTAAGTTTAGAATGAAAAAGTGGGGCCTGATAACGGAGTGACTAACGCTGTCGCGCTCGGTTCCACAGGTTTTTAGGTTCGATTCCGGCGGTGCCCGGTTTTTTGTATTGGTGCGGAATCTACTTTAAACCGGTCCCGGTTTAATAGGATCGTAGAACGTTGTGGGGGTAGTGTTACTTGCGTCCGTAGCATATCTTCAAGCCACACGTGTCTCCTGGGTAGTGCTAAATGAGTAACGGCGTTCATCGGTGCAGCGACATGCCTTCTTCAAGGCTAGTTTGTATTGAGTTGCTAGCAGGAAATGGCCAATACAACTCAGTTCGCGATGTAATTAAAAAAAAAAAAGTTTTTTATAAATAAATGAAATGATTTTTTTTTTTAAATTGATGCTCGATTTTAATAAATTTCTCACTCATGAGACATTTCTCAAAAAAATTTTTTAAAACCTGATTTGACATTGTAGTGGAAATTTACATTTAAGTTTTCACATAAACTTTTAAAATAAAGGAAGGCCAGTTTAAAAGCAACGTCTTATGCAAATTACCGCTGCAAATCCAACCCTGTATCAACGGAATGAGAAAGATGTTTTTGTCTTGTATTCTGTGTTAACTTCTAAGGTATTGACAATGAAATTCAGCAATTATCGTTATCTAAAAGCTCAAAAGGATCTTTGTATGCAGGTTTTTAAGAAGACTTGATTGATGGCCAAGCCATTTTGACGGGGGGGTACCAGACCAGAGGTCTCCAAACTTTTCGATCGCGGGCCAAAAATTAAAAAAAAAAAGGTTGGCCAGTTCAAGAAAAATTTTGCCCGCGAATTTTAAAAACAATATCCAAGCATTACAGTTTAAATATCTTCATGAGATGAATGAAATCGCGATTTCATTTTTAAAATTGACTTATAGTGTGGTTCGAAGGAGAACCTCATAATAAGGGAAAATTCATCTGTCAACCTACTTCTGAAATAATTCTTTCCAAGATTCATAGTTGAAAACACTTTTCACGTATATCAGATGAAGCAAACACAGCACTGATTTTCTGGCCGTGAGATATTGAATTTGGGAAACCTACTTTCGATATTGATTTGCAAACTCTTAACTTTGGCATATTTAGAAACAACTGCTTGAGATGATTGAACATCAATTAATTCAACTTGCAAATCCTTTCCGATTGAAAGCTGTCTGTGCTTGCTATTTCCGTCGATTTAGGTTTTGTAGAAACAAAAATAGGGAAAGTAAAAAGATTCTTTAGTCCTTTGAAAAAGAAAAATAATATTTAATCAAAGTAGAGAAGGAGATGGATATAAATGTATAAATAATATTTCTTTTAATTTGCCTCGGACCGGAAAATTAAGTTCTATCCGCGGGCCGGATTTGGCCCAGGCCGGAAAGTTTGGAACCCCTGCTATAGACGATCTATTGTTTTATCTTAGATAGTTAGAAGTTGAGATAATGTTATTTAATGTCTTATTTATTCATACAAATATAAACAAAATTGTAATTTAGATATGACTTACAATATCTGTGGTTTTCACTACAATCATTCAATGAAAGAGGACATCGAATCTAGAGCAAACAATAACCTCATCTCTGCAGAATGTTTTGCTCATCATCTACTATTGTAAGCAAGTTGTTTCAAAAAAATTTTTTTAATAGTGTCTTCCGTTACTCTTAACAAATAAAAATACTGTTTCGTTTGATTTTTTTTTTTTTGTTCTGCTAAATGCATGCCACAAATTTGCGTCATTGATTTCGTGTAGATCTTATGACTTTTGTCTACCACCAGAAATTCGTTTTTAATTTGTACTATTGTACCCAAATAGTAAGACCAATTATTTTTTCTTTTCAAAACCTCTTTATTTATTCTTCCAAATTTATTTCATCGCTTTCAAAGTAATCCCCTCCGGACACAATGCACTCATGACAACTTTTCTTCTAATCCTCAAATGCATATTGAAAAGTCGTCAGCAGGGATAGCCTTCAAAGCGCGCGGGATTCACGCTCTTGAATCTCTTCAATCGACTCAAAACGGTGTCCCCGGAGTGGTCTTTTGAGTTTAGGGAATAGCCAGAATTCGCACGGTGTGAATACGGTGGTTGTGGAACGATATGGGTTTCATTTTTGGCGAAAAAGCCACGAAGAATCAATGCAGTGTGAACTGGCGCATTCAGTGTTTTCGGTACCAATCGAGATTGAACTCATTTGAGGCCCAAAACGAAAATTGACCGAACCTTTTGAAATTCCAACATCATCAGCAAGATCTCTAATTGTAAATCGACGGTTTGCAAGCATCAAATCTTTCATATTTTGGACGTGAGTTTCGTCGGTTGAGGTGTGGGGTCGACCAGAGGGCTCTTCGTCTTCAACGCTTTCTCTGCTTTCTTTGAACTGTTTATACCACTTGTAAACATTTCTTTCCGATATAGGAATGCTTACCGAATGCCTTCTGCAACATTCTGTACATTTCCGCAAACAAAATTGAATGCAAGTTCTTTGCTCAATGAATTGAGACATTTCAAAAATCGCCGGAATCAGTTTTAGCGTCCCACAAAGCCAAGCGTAACTCAAATACTAATGAATATTTTGACGTCAAATTTCACACAGATGTCAAGGACAGTGCTAGCAATCAAACAAAGAAAAAAATTGAAATTCCGTAAACCTGGAAAAATTAAATTGAAACTTTTTGGGCGCAGTAGTATATTTCACGGATTTGCGACATTACTCGAATTTTCTTTTAATTACTACTAGTATTGTATAAATTTTACAGATACCATTTACTTTTTTAACAAGAACTCAAAACTGTATTACTGAAAAAAACGTAAACCATAAAACTGCATCTTCTTATTTTATTACCTATCTATTTCTATAAATTGTAACTGGACTTGATACTATGCAGGGATGAAAGACTCTAAAATGCGTATTGCAATTAGCATAAGTACTTATTGTTAGACGAATCCGATCATGTCTATGTGTTATGCGCATGCATATTCAAGCATGCCATGGCGGGAGATTTATGTTTTAGCAAGTATGGTCTATTCCAGGAATGGGCAAATTTTTTCGGTCGCGGGCCAAAAATCGAAAAAAAAAAAAAAAGTTTGCCGGGCCAAGATGAATTTTTCTAAAATTTTAAAAACAATATACAAGTATATATAATATTTAAATATACAAGTATTATTTAATATTTAAAAACAATATACAAGTATTACAATGAATATGCTAATGAGATGAATTAAATTGCGATGAGACACGCTGGTTTATCTTTTACAACTGTAAAAAAATATTTCCAGGTCCATTCATCATTAAAAGCACGGCACTCTGAATCAACTTTACGTTTTTTAGTAGCCGTTTTGGGGTTGAAATAACACCACTATTCACAATGATGCTATGTGCCCGCAATCTATCCATACACAATCAATTATATTAGAACCCGTGCTCGAAGAAAAAGCCGCTGGCTGGAGCTTAAAATGCGCAGTCTGGCACATGTGAGGTGTAATTCACCTATATCGGATTCCCATACGTCTGCTCCCGAGAAAGAGATAACGCTTGTTGGCGCCAATCTACAGCTATAACTAACAAAGAACTTCCGCTTTTAACACTTTACCGATTGAAGGCTGTCTGCGCTTGCTATTTTTGTCGATTTATGTTTTGTGGAATAAAAATAGAGAAAGTAAAAAGATCACCAGTGCTTTGAAAAAAAGGAAGAAAAAAATAATATTTAATCAAAGTAGAAAAGGAGATGGATATATAATATACAAATATATATTTCTTTTTTAATCTGTCTCGAACCGGCAAATTAAAATTTTTCCCGCTGGCCGGATAGAACCTTCGGAGGGCCGTAGTTTGCCCATCCCTGGTCTATGGGCTACATCTACTTATCTATTTATCTTATTATCTGCTTATTTAAATTGAAAATGGCCTTGATATCTATTCGAGATACAAGCCCGCAAAATGCGGGGTACATTGAGCATAAGGACTTGATATCTATAAATTGTAATAGTAAAGTCAGTTACAAAAGCATAAGTACTTACTGTTAGGGATATCCGACAATGTCTATGGGTTAAGCTATATATGTTCAAGCATACCAGGGGCGGAGATTTATAGTTTAGCAAGTAACACATATCTAAGGGTTACTTCTGCTGATCTGCTTACCTATCTTCTTCTGTAAATTGTAAATGAACTTGATATCTAGTTGAGGTACAATGTCACAAAATACGTGGTACATTGAGTATAAGGACTCTATAAATTGTATATTAACTTGATACTTGATACTAGATTCCAAAATGCAGGCTACAAGGAGCTTAAGTATTTGTTAGGCATACCCGGGCATGTCTATGGGCTTTGTAGTTGCAATACATATATTTCTCATTTATCATAGTGGGGAGGCTTAAGTTTTAGAAATGAGTGTAGGATAATTTTAGATACATTTTTAATCGAAATAACTTGAATTTTAAGGAGATATTAGGCCATCTCACACGATTTCTAGGGATTCTATCTAGACACTATCCCAATCATCCTTTGTTCTCTGTCGCGACAGATGAAAACATCCCATTGGGTACTGGGTGGGGTTCCGACACAGTTCGAACGTCACAGCTGACAGGGAAATTTGTTCCATGTTTAAAATAATTTAACATGCAAGACGAATCGATCTTTTGCTTTTTGTGAAATTTAATTGAACGTTACCATACAATGTTTTCCATTCTGCAAATAATTTGTTGATGTCACAGTCACGTAGTTGCAAGAATTATTTCAAAACATGTTGCCCTGCCACTATGACGACGATTACTTCTTTTGTACATTTACCACCAGTCAGTTTGAGGTTTACGGAGTTCCGTGGTCTTATATGGGCCTAAACTCCTAGCTGAGAGTAAGTCACATGGTGATAAAAAACATTAATAAACAACAAAGCAGTAAGTAACCAAGGTCTGTCCCAAATTACCAGATCAAAATAAAATAAAAGAGCAACGAGTAAATCAGAGAATTTCAATAATAGAAAACATAAATTAAGAAAAGAGAAATATAAAGTAAAAGTAAAGAAAATAATTAAAAATAAAAGAAGAATGATGACTAAAGGAACAGGTCAGGGTGCTTCTGACAACTGAGCCAGTTCGTCCCGGGTAATTGTAAGTTATATAAGACCGCCCTAGGGCGTTTAGCATTCTCCTGCAGAGAAAATCATATCTCGGAAGATTACGAATTTCCTCATTCGAATGTGTTCAAGATTTTCATAAAAATTTTCTGCAATCTTGAGCATATAATTTTGAATAGAAGGGAGGGCAAGACTATGACGAATGTCATCATTTCTAAAGTACCAACATTTACCAACTGTTGAATATTCCTTGAACTATTATTAGCTGACTTAGTGGTAAAATTTGAAACTTTCCTTAATCATTTAAGGTTAATTAAAGTGGTATAACTTTCCTTAACCATTAAGGTTAAGAAAATTATATTACTTGACTTCTTTTTATATTTCTTTTTATGTAGAATTTTTTTAAATTATTTCAATATAGTTAGGTTGAATCACATTATTAAAGGAAACGAATAGTGAATTTTTTCTATTATTATTCATTTTCTTTAGTTATAGGAAAACGTATATTAATCTATGTATCAATTAAAAACCATTTTATTTTGATAAAATAGAGGCTAATTTTTTTTTTTCTTCCGTTTTCATCAGAATAGGTACTTTGTTTTTGTTTGTTTTTTGTTGTATTTAATATGATTTTGAGAAGGAAATGTTTTTATCTGAAGAATAATAGGCAAATCATAAAAATCATTTATTCAATCTCAGATCTTCAGTAAAGGGCAGTTTAAATGAAATCATAAAACAATGCTCTTTCGACGGAAGGTTACTGATGCGTATCGGATGACTGAATTTACTAGGAAATGATATTTTGGAGAACAAAAGTTAAGTGATTGTGATATAAACTACTTATCGACTTTATGGTCAAGGATTGTTTATGTGCATCCGAACATTTACTCATTTTTTGATTTTTTTCACAGATGACAAAAATTTGTTATCTGTGTCGTTCTTTTCTGCCATTTATTTCGAAAAGCAAAATGAAGGTTATGATGTTATAAATCTGCCATCATTCTTTTCCGTTGGCCAGAATTGCCGTTTCAGTTTAAGGGTTCAGTTTTATGTTGTTGATTTTCCCGGTCTGATATTCGGCACCAATACGCGTTCATCAATAAAGATTCACCTCTTTGGATTGTTGTTTTAAGTAATGTCCGAATTGGTTGAAAATAAAAATGATTCCGTCAGGATATCGAAATTTATGAGGGCAAGTCGATTTTCATTACTGAGCAGCTGGTTTGTGGGAGTGGTAAGTGTGTTTCAATATTTCTAAAAATGTTTTGCTTTTATTTTGTGTTTAATTAAAATTTTTAATTAGAAAGTGATAATTATTGAATGAAAATGATTACATTTTGTTTTAAAATAAAATAAAACTAATTATTTTGTATTATATCATTATTAAAGATAAAAAAATCTGTGATTAATGATGACAATTTTATTTTGTGCGTCGTTTTTTTTTTTTTTTTTGTGTGTGTGTGTGTGTGTAGATAAGTTGACTAACTAAACTCTGAAAAAAAAAGCTACAAATTCAAATATAGTCAAATTGTGCAGTGACCAAATCGAAGGGATTCATACAAAATGGCATAATAGGTGAGGAAGTTATTTTCCGTAGAGTTTCGATTTCCTAAAAAATAATTTTAATATTTAATAATTAAAATTTTAAATTACATAATATTCAAAGAAAAAATTAGATGAAAAAAATTCCACAATAACTACTAAATTTATTTTTTCAAGGTTGCTTTTAATGAGGCAGACGATAATTAAACTCTTTCGAAACGATGCCATTTGGGATTTTCTTATTTTTTATTCCTTTAAAATTAATTCATGGAGGATTGGAGAATTAACTTTTACATAACTTTTTATACTTGCTATTCATTTATTAATAACTCAAATTAAGAAAAAAAATGTAATATGCTCATATAAATATATATAATAATTGCAAAATTACATCATTTCAGTTAATTGTAGCAAAATATGCTTGAAAATATTACTTGATAGAAAAAAAAAAAGATAGATTTTACTTTTGGAATCAGCAATGCATGTGTAAAAGGTGTTCAGACATTTTTTTAACGATTTTGTCTAGAATTAAATTTAAATGATGAAAAAAAGTTTTTTAAAAATTAAATATAATGAATTAAATTTAAATTAATAAAAAAATCCATAAAACATTAATTCTCCAGTCTTCCATGAATTAATTTTAAATGAATAAAATAAGGAAAATCCCGAATGGCATCGATTCGAAGAGTTTAATTATCGTCTGTCTCATTAAAATTATTTTTTTTTTATATTGGTGAACAATAAACAATGGATTAAAGTTGATATATTTGTGTTTTACAAAGAGAAATATTTAATTATTAATTCTAATTATTCAAATTATTATTTCCAATTATTTTAATTATTATTTCCAATTATTTTAATTATTATTTCCAATTATTCTAATTATTATTTCAATAATTCTAATTATTAATTCAATTATTAAAAAAAGATGTAAAAAGCAAACGGTTTTAATATTTCTGCACTTAGAATAAGGGGGCCTGAATGGCCGAGTGGCTAGCGCTCTAGCGCTCGGTACCACAGGTTTCGGGTTCGAGTCCCGGCGGTGCCATGGATGTTTGTAGTGGTTAGAATCCACTTTAAACCGTAGGTCCCGGTCCTAAAAGCATAGAGCGTTGCGGGAGCATTGCTAATCCGCGTCCGTAGCTTATCTTCGAGTTACACGCTCCCCCTGGATAATGCAAAAGTGAGTAACGTCTGTGCAGGGCTTGATTTATGGCATCCAAGACGTCCATGTCTGTTTGACAGCTGCATTGGAAAAAAACACTTAGAATAAGTGATATGGAAAAATGAAAAGAAAAGTTAAAATTTACATTTGACTATAAAAAAAATGCAAGTGCTATAATTATAAATGATTTTTATAAAGATGATGATTTAATCGCCTGTTTATGTTAAACTATATGACAAATTATTTTTTTTTTAGTTCGTTAATTGTTTCATACATTTCAAATAAGTTTATATTTAAAAAAAAAAGCTTTTTAATTTAATTTTTTTCAAAAGCAATCATTACCTATTTATATAGATTGTTGCGTTTACAATTTCTAAATGTGTTCTAATGTTGTTTAGGTACTGTTAGAGATCCTCCTGCGATGTTGCGGAGGTATCAAGTCCATCTACATTCTGCTGAGAGAGAAGAAAGGTGAGCCCACGAGAGAGAAAAGAAGATATTTTTAAAAGATCGGTAGAAAAAATAAAAATTTTTTTGTTTGTTTTTAACGTGTTCATCCTATTTTAGAGTTAAAATGCGGAAATCACAAACATCCACTATAACTTATAACATAAATCACAAATAAAACACATAAGTTAAATATTTTTGTATATTCTTTACTGAATTATTAATGATTGCATTAATTTATATAACTGATAACATAAATCACAAATAAAACACAAAAGTTAAATATTTTTGTATGTTTTATTACTGAAATATTGCTGATAATTTTATATTATTTTTGAATTTATATTAATATATTATTACAAACATAAATAATAAAAAGTAAAATAAATAAAACTTAATTTAATGCGTTGCACTGCATTAATTTATATATTGTATTAATATTTTGTTCTATTTTTGTGGTAGCCAAACATTCATTTTCTTTTGATATTATGTAATTAAACATTTTAATTATTAAAAACTAAAATTATTTTAATCTTAAATATAACCTGTCCGAAATTACTTCTCTCTCCTATTACACCGCTCTATTTTAATGTTTCTGATTTGGCCGCTACGTTTACCATAATGGCCGAACAATACGTTATTCTTACTTTCAGATTTTATTGATATTAACGAATAAAAAAATTGTGTCCACCTACACATGTAATTCGAGAACGTTTTAATGCTTTAATTCACCAATGATTTACAAGTTTTTATTGATGCAATATGAATATTTAATGAATTTTCACTATTAATTTAATGTTTTAGAAATTCAAGCAGGGTATATTCGTATTTTAGTTATCTTTGGAACATTTTAGCCTTAAACTAGAATTAATGACATGATACTTGCTTGTATATTTTATATCAGAAAGAGTGCTAAGCTGCTTTATAAACATATACAAGTATGATCACCACTAAGGGAGGTTCCATAAATGACTGATTTTTAATATTTCACGATATCTAGCCGTTCATGGGATTCACGGCCATTTAATTATCTGAGTATTGACTTAAGGCATATTTAATTAAAACAAGTAACATAAAAATTTTTAAAGTCAATTCCTACTTTTTTTCACTCTATTGCAGAAAAGTCCTTTACAAATAAAGTTGAAATTTTTCTCTTACATCTGGCGCCACCTATTATTAGATACATGCAACTTAAATCTAAAAAAAAAAACTAAAATTAATTAATTGAATTGAATTGCTGAATGAATATTTGAAAAACTATTAACATCCAGTGTCCTGCACTACAAGTTTCAAAAATGTATTTGAACTTGAGTGGATGAATAAAAAGTATTTTATGAACGATTGGAAATTTGAACAAGATATATATATAAGGAGAGTGTGGGCTAATAGAAGGAATGAAAAAGACACTAACATTCAGTATAATGCTTCTTATTTATTGCAAAACGAAGTACAACAACTAAACAACAAACAATACTAAACAATATTAATAACAATAATATTATACGTATATTTCTTAGATAAATATATGTTGCGATTGTTTCATTTGACGCAGCTGTTTCGTCAGTTGAGAGAGGAGGACCCCAAAGTGTTCGACAAAGTACACGTGGTGGCGGGAGACCTGTCTCTGACCGACATGGACATGAGCCAACATGATTTGAAGAGAGTGGTCGAGGAAGTGTCCATCGTCTTCCATTGCGCCGCGTCTGTCAGCTTCTTTAAACCATTGCAGTAAGTTTTCATTATCATCATTGCTGCAAATTAGTACATTATCTTTATATTTTATGAAAGGTAAACAATTGTATTACTCAAACGATCCATTTAATAAGTTCACATTATTTTTTTTAATTTTGCGAAACACTCAAAAATTTTGCCCGACTCGTGGCTCAGTGTCAACGTGTGCCACTGGTGAACATTAGAGTTACTACTACTACTACACCACACCCCATCACTGGACCAAGAGCTGAGTTGCCCCTTTACAGTTTGGGAATGATGTGGGTGAGAAGTCTGATTGGGCTGCGTGAGGCTCTACAGTCATATGAGATAGGGACCTACGGTTTAAAGTGGATACAGAACCACTACAAACATCCATGACTAGAAACCCGAAATCTGTGGGCCACAGCGCTATCAGTGGTCCGAAAAATCTGTGGGCCGAAATCAATCCTAATGGCCAGAGCGCTAGGCACTCGCCAATTATGGTTGAGATTCCTTCCGCTGGCGGCTTTGTTGTAGATACAGTTCCAAAAAACGAGGCGTTTGGAATGTTCAACATCATGCCTCGTAAGTTGGGCTACCTGGTGGGAGTTTTTCCGAGTTTTCTCCCATATGATACGCAAATGAGTAACAGTTCCCCCAAGAAGTCCTCCGGAAGGCTCAAAAGCTGCCCCCTTTCCTTCTATCCGTGAATAGACTATTCAAGAGGTGTCCGTCTAGCGCTGCAGGACATTGAGGATAAAAAAACAAAACTGAAAAGTTATATAATGGAATTTCGTGAAAGTAAATAATTTTTCTTTTAAAATTATCAAAATTGATATGATTAATAATTTTGAAGCTTTACGATTAGCTCGTAGATGTTGAGTATTTGTAACCCATAAACTAATTTTACATTTTATTACCGTCGCATCTTGGCTATTCTAACAACAACTAGTTGAAGCCGTTGAAATGTCTAGTACAATATTTTGCTTGGTAATTTTCTTACAGTTATTATCATCGAATAAATTATCGATTAACAGATGATTAAAATGATATAAGAACATTTTTTTGAAATTTCTAGACTTATAATTGAAATACTTTCTTTAACATAATTCTTTACTTTCCAGATATCTGCTTCTACATAACGCTGGAGGTGTCAACAATATAATTTCCCTTTGTAAAAAATTAAAGCGTTGTGAAGTAAGTGCTATTATTATTATATTTTTCAATAAATTTATTATGAAATAATATTCTACAATAAAAAATTGTTACATTACGATCGTAACTTTTTAGGTTTTGGTGTTTTTTACATCAACGGCGTACTCTAATTGCAACAGGAAACTCAAAATCGAAGAAAAGGTTTACAGATTACCCTACGAAGCCCAAAGGTTCATCGACGCGGTTGAGTAAGCACGGCATGTGAATGCTAACACTTATTTATGTTTTTAAATAGAATTTTTGTCTTGAGCACCGTCCAGAAGGGAAAACGAGACAATCGAGTAATTCTCGCTTAGGATATCATATTACTCACTCCGAGGGTTCTGATCAAACTGAGACAAACTTTATAATTCTTTTGAGAGAACGACTCGCTTGCATCATTCTCTCGTCTAGACCAGGTTTAAACTTTCCAGCCTTAACGGACCAGTGGTAACAGCTGGCGTGCAGTAGAACTGAGGGCCAAAACTGTTGCGTTTTAATTTTTCTGCCAAATCTGTGATTGTAACAATATGTCAAATTACCTCGCATCGATATACGCTGCCTAAATTCGCTGGTTCAAGTACTACAGTTACTAAAGTGTGTATCGATACGACCGTGACACTTCCTTTGACGACATCTAGGTGGGCAAAAGCCGAAATATCATAATCACATCATCTAGTGAAAAATCACAAATGATTTTTAGTTAGCCCTTTTTCAAAAAGTGGATACCCCGACGGTTTCATTCTTTCATTTAGCTTTTCCGTTTCTCAGGGTTTTCAGGATGAAAATCATGTTTGAAATAGGATATATATACATTCTCAAATATCGACGCAAAACATATGCGTTTATTACGATGGAACAGCTCCAAATACTACCGAGGGTAATCCGTGGGATGTTTTGGTTTATTATGTTAGTGGGATTCATTTCAATGAGCTTTGTCATATCCAAATATTCATTAAATTTTCCTACACGTATTATGATGTCATTTCGGATCTTTACCTCAATCAATAAAACCGGTTATTACCATTCTTGTGGACTTTTTTGATGTTTTCGTCAGCAACAGCCTCTTTGGGGCGTCCACTGCGCTCGTCCTCGGTGCTCATTTCGCCTAGTTTGAAGAAACCCCTTCTCTACGGTCTGATTTTCCTGGTTTAAAGACCGAATAATGTTTATCAAGCCCAGTGTTAACATGCTTTTTTTGTGCCGAAAAACGGAGGTTTATTCACACACGAATCTGTTTTATTCCTTTTTTTCAAAAACGAAAGTCGATGGTGACTGTAAAAATGCTAAACTCACATCGAATAGTCAGGCTGCCAAAATTTATACACAGTTTCTTTTGAAATGCCAAGCAATTAAAAATAAAATGTTTAATACTGTAGGCACCATCTATGTTTTATCCTATGAACTTTACATGTTAAGTGGTACACGAAGCCCACTTATATTCAAAAAGGAAAAAAAAAAAATCGGAAATGAAGAATATAATAAATTATCATTTTTATTTTAATTCAAACCAGTTTTTATAATTATTTCAACTTATTATTAAAAGTTTAAAATGTCAATAGTGTCCAAATGAACAGGATGTTTGAAACTTGTTAAATGAGGCAAAAGTTCCCATTTACATGTCATGTAAGGGTACGATATATTCATAGACTGAAAGTTCAACATTGAGCTAGAAGATTTGTTTGGTTTATTATTCTACGGCCATTTTGTGCACATGGAGGACTAAACAGACCGGAACCTACAATTAAAAGTGGATTCCGAACCACTCACAAATATCCATGCCACCGTCAGGATTCGAACTTGAAGCCTGCGATACAAAGGCCAGAGTTGAGGTAGAAGAGAAAGTACAAACTCAAATACCATCATTCAGCTGTTATTTGTGAGGACAAAATTTGGGTGATAAAATTTCGTGTACAATCAGGGTGGCCCAGTTTGAGAACAATTCAGCAGACACTTTGTAATGCATCCTGTGTAACGCTGAATTTTGAAGATCTCTGTCATTCTCGCGTTGAATGACTTAGGTCAAAATTCTCGGTGTTCAAAACGACAACGACAGCTTAAGATTAAGACAGCTTTTTTTTTTTAGAATTCATGTGATATTGCCAAATCCTTTTTGGATGACATCATTGAAATAAACTCATGTTTGTGAAAATTGCAACACAATGAAGGAATCGTCATAATTGAATGAAATTTAATACACAGTTGAGTGGTAGTGGTACAAATAAATGTTCAAAGCAAACAAACAATAACAAGAGATCGGAATCAGTATTTTGTGTAGCCACCACGCTAATAAATGCTGCTACATGACGTGGCATGGAGTCAAACAAATTGTGAATGTCTGCCTGAGGAAGAGCATTCCATATTGTTTGTGCGCACCCAAAGTTCGTCTGCAGAAGCAACAGGACGAGGATCACGAACGCCGACCAACGAAATCCCACACATGCTCAATCGGCGACATATCCGGGGAATACGCAGGCCAAGGAAGAAGCTGTACCTTGCCGCGTTGCAAAGAAGGATTGAACAGTCTAGCGATATGAGGGCGGGCATTGTCCTGTTGAAATACAGCGCCTGGCAAGTTTTTTTTGAAAGAAGGAATTGCTTGGAGCTGTAGAACTTCACTGATGTACCGGTTGCTGTTCAGATTGCCCACAATTCTTAGCAATTGAGATCGTCCATGATATGGTATGGCACCCCAGACCATAACTCTGCGTCCACTGTGGCGTTCGATAATGCACTCGGAAGGTGGCGTTCAACGACATAGCGTTCGACCGAATTCGGCCATCATGGTACCACAAATTAAAGCGGGATTCGTCAGAAAACACAACATGCTGCCAATCAGCACGCCAGTCTCTATGCTGAGCGGCCCACTGTAGGCAGGCGGCGATGGTTTAGCGTCAGAGGATCCTGTATAAAGGAGTCCTTGCGGGCAGTCCACGCTGCGGCAGACGTCTACGAATTGATGAAGCACACAATGAAACACCTGTAGCTAGGAAGCTGTACGGTCCGCCAACGCCATGCGGACCAGGTGTCTATCATCGAAAGCTGACGTCACATTTCGGGGTCCACACCCGGATTTCCGAGTTTTCCGACACTCGTCCGTCCACTGCTTCAAAAACGCATCACTGTGCTGCTGTTACGCTGCACACGAGCGGCTACTGCACGATAAGACAATCCAGCTTCACGAAGGCCGATGATTCTCCCCGTTCAAACACTGTAAGTTGTTCAAATCTCGCTGTCTTTCGTCGAAGAGGCATAAGTAACGATTGAGCTAACGTTTACCACTAGCAGATAACCACCGATAACCATACACGCCTCGCTACAGCCGTCTATTTATTCGGATCCATCCGCCGTTCAGAGGGCGCTGCTCAGCATACGCATGCACTACGGATTTGAAATTGTAATCATTTGCATATCATGCGCTAATTTGCATTTCCTGAAAATTTCAGCTCACTCGCGTAAGTTGTTCATGGTGCTGCAATTTTCACAAACATGAGTTTAGTAGGATACGAAAAAAATTCCACTCAGAAATTAATGCATCCTTCCAACTCCCATCGTTTGTGGCATATGCAAACGGATGGATGTCACCCCATCTATGTACACAAAAAATAATTGGTGTCAACTTCCTGAAACGGAACTTCTGTGTACAGTAGAAATTAAATTAAATTAATAATCACCCTCGATATTTTTAATAGCAGGGAGGAATTTTATAAAGAAGTAATTTTGTTTTTCAGTAACGGAAAAGAAGATTTACTGCAACAAATTGTTTCGAATGCCAACCTCGGTGGCCGAATCTTACTCCTTCAGCAAGTGCGTAGCGGAGAACCTCCCTCATCGAGAAAGCATCGGACATCCCGACGGCCATCATTCGACCTTCGCTCATCGGACCCATATGGAAAGGAGCACTGCCGGTGAGTGATCACGAGCAGTAACTGTTTACAATGTAAAAAGGAAAACTATTTTGGTTTATACATTTTTAAAAAATATTTCGGACTGAAGGGGAGGACTAATGAAGGAGGGGGGTTAACGTTAACGTTCGTGAACGAAACGAACGTGATGAACGTTAATAAAATAATTAAAAATAATGCTAACAATTATTTTTTACTTTTAGTTTGATTAACTCTAAAAGCGTGTTTTTAGTTTTTTTAAATTATAATTTATTTATATTTGACCGTTTTGATTTCCTCGGATATTTCACATGGACAAACCACCGGCACAATGCCCTTTTCAGACAAATCTCAGTTATGCAACAAAACGATGAATGCCTGTTGCTCATTCAAGTCTAACACAAACGAGGTGTGTACTGTATGACAACTGCATTATGCATCGTCAGTCAAATTCCTGTGTGTTATAGGCCACCAATGAGTTCCACAGATTCATTTATCTAGCAGAGTATCTTAGTTTCAAAGTAACCATTTTTGGAGCTTGTTGCCTTACTTTATGGGTTGCATGAGTTTCAATGGACTTGAGGCAAGAAATTTGTAACAATTTTTAATATTACTTTTATGGCCTTCCTCACCATATTTATTACCCATTTAACATATTTGTTCAATAATTGACCCAGTGATTTTTCCGAGGTCATTGTCCAACAACGATCATTTGCGATATTCGCAATTTAACTGAGATCAATTTTTGTATGTACGGGATTTTCGAGGCAGGAAATTCTTTAACAAATTTTCAAAAATAATGAGGTTTAACAACTTTTATGGCTCTTTCGTTCATCAGATTTGTTACCTATTGAACACATTTGGTCGATAATTGATTTCAATTGCATCGATAACTGAGATCACTCATGTTCTTCACAGCTTAGCAGAAATCAATTTTCAAAAGGACTTATCTGATTTTTGTGTGACAGTGAATTTGTTTTCGAGAATTTTCAATACTGACAAGATTTTGCTAATTTTATGATCTTACTGATCACCAGATTTGTGCAATTTAAAAACATCTGGTCGATATTTATCAAAATGATTGAACATCCAGAATAGATGTCCAAAAACGACCCTTCCGTATTACAGCAGCAGAAAATACATTAACGATTTGTGGAAGCAACATATATGGCTGTCATAGATTTGCGGATAAAAGATAGATTTTTACAGTGGGGTGCGATTGAATATTTCTAATCCTCCCCATAATCTCTTTCATTGAATGCTAAGAAACGTAGCAGATATTGTTGCACCTCATGGTTACTACCTAAACATGGATTTTCCTTTGTTTCTCACATGTTGTTTCCCACTTGGTCGACAGCAACATATATACAAAGACCATAAACTCATGTGGTCTCATGGAAGGAGGGAAAGGGGGAGCTTCTGTTATATGTAGCACCCGTAGGTAGAAGTCTAACTGTTTCTGACATGTTAACGCAGTAATATCTTCAATAATTTCCTCCTTGTTGTTAATTTTTCTATGTAATAAATATGCTTTTGATATTTCTCTTCAAAATGGTATTGCCCTCTGAATATCCGGCAGTGTACTTTTTAATAAATGTAAATCGAAACAAATGTTATAAATTATATTTTTAAACTAGTATTAAACCATTTCTGTCTTTAGTTGGCGTGATAATAGTTCACGAAGTGTATTTTAAAATGCCATTTAATTAATTTAAAATTAGTTTAAACGCATTTTTTAAAAACAATTCTGCTAAAAATAATGATCTGTTAACTGTTATTTAACAAATTCATTGCCCTGTTTGTAAAATAATAAATATTTTCTTGAATTTGTAACTATTAAAATTTGCTTTAAAATGCTTTTTACAGGGATATATTGAAGAAAATTCGAGCTTAGCCCAGCTACTCATTGCAGTAAGTATTTTAATGTATTTCTAGTCAGTGACGTCAAAAATTCGCAAGAATGTCATAAAAATTAGGTAATTGACATTAAATTAGAAATGATTGACATTAAATTGAGGAAGCACTAATTTAAATGACATTAAATCAATTCATTTTAAATGACATTTTAAATCAAGAATGTCATTTTACTACTTATTACTTAACAAATACTACATTTTACTACTTATTACTTATTACAACTACTACTACATTTTACTACTTATTACTTAACAAATACTACAAACACTACATTTACTACTCGTCTACTTAACAAATATATCACAAATGTGTTAGTTAAAATTAGTGCCAAGTGCTTCCTTAAATTTGAAACTAACAATCTTATTCTCCGAGCATCTCGTTGACTTAACAAAGTAATCACCGATGCATTAGGTAAACATTCCCCGAGTGCTTGCTCAATTTGGAACTAACAATTCTCTTACACCGAGTTGCTGGTTTATCTAACAAAGAGATCACAAATATGTTAGGTAACCATTAATCTTTGGTGCTTTTTCAATTCCTTCTATTAGCTCACACTCTCCCTATATATATCTTGTTCACATTTTCAATCGTTCTTTTTTTTTTATTCATCCACTCAGGTTCAAATGCATTTTTTTTTTTTTGAATTTGTACTGGATGACACTGGATGTTAATACAGTTTTTACAAATATAAATTCAGCAATTAAATTTAATTCCTTCATTTTAGTTTTTTTTAGATTTAAGTTGCATGTATCTACCAATAGATGACGCCACATAAACTTAAAAAAAATGAATGAAAAATATTTATAAAGGACTTCCTGCACTATAGTGAGAAAAAAAAGAAGGAATTGACTTAAAATTTTTTTTTTTTTTATTACTTGTTTAATGTGAAACTAACAATCCAGTCCTCCGAAATTTGGTCTAACAAGTGTAACAATAATGCCTGTAACTTTCTCAGTTGAAGCTAACAATCCAGTTCATCATGTAATTCGTTTATTTAACAAAGATATTAGCAATGCGGTTATTATACATTAGTCTCTTGTACTTTCACAATATGAAACTAATAATCCATTTTATAGAGCAGCTAATCATTATTGCGGTGGCCCCCTTAGTACTTAAACAATACAAAATTTACAGTACCATAGTCAACATCTGGAGATCTGTACCCTCTCATCAACTTAGGAATTAATCGAGGGATTTTATAGATTACTAATTTACCGTGTTCTTACCTGGAGTAATGATTGGAACATTAGGTTCTGTTTACTTGGGTGGCTTTGAACCTACACCCTTTGCTTCAGAGCGGCCTGATAGCCAATTGGCCATACTCGACGTTCATCTATGTTAATAAAAGAAAATATTAAAATCGGAGAGAAATATCTCACATATAAGAAAAAGTTCAGAATTACATTTTTTTCTCACAACTTATGAAATATTTTTGAGCAATGATACACAGTCCAGTCACATTAATGTGACCACCTGTCAAAAAAAGCCAGTATATACACTCTTGTATATTCTGGCTTTAAGTGGAGTGTGGAATGTGGTATTAAGTGGTATTTAAGTGGCATTAAGTGGAATTCTTTATATGCACTCCACTGAAATGTGCTGCCACCTGCCTTTTGTGATGGGTTATTTCACGTTGACGTCGAAAGTAGGTGGTGGTCACATTAATGTGGCTGGACTGTGTATATGATACGTGATCACACAAATTTTTGATACGGAAATGGTTTATTTTCTCTCTCTTTTGAATGTATTCCGTCAGCAGATGTAAATAAATGTGAACGTTTTTCCGTTGTAGATAAGCAAAGGATTTCTGAAGGTATTACCTGCCCACCCAAAAGTGTGCCTCGATTTTATACCGGCCGATATAGTTGCCAATGCACGTAATAGCAGCATGCAGACTTGCAACCCAAAGGTAATTTAATTTATTTCTAGAAATGGTGCTTTTAAAGTTTGGACATTGCTCATTTACACTTAATTGTGTTTCACTTAAATGCAACTTACAAATATGACTAAAATTCATTATGCTTGTTATTTATTGCAGTATGAACCATAGATTATATGGTAATTATTGACATATTATTGTATAACCGCGTATGTACCATAAATAAATAAAATCTTGTCCTTTGCATTCGCCATGTAACACTGACAAAACAAATAAGATTGTTTTAGAATAACAGCAAAAATATGTTATTTAAATTACTTTAATATTCACAAAAAATTTTTGTTAAAAATTTTCGATATCGGAAAAGAAAATAGCCATTTAATAATTAAGGCAAAACCCAAAAAAGATAGCGTAATTTTAAGACGATTTGCAGTTTTCCTATTTACGAGATTAGACATGTTTATATATAAATGTGTGTGTATGTATGTGTATGTGTGTGTATGTTGTGTTTGTGTGTGTGTTTTAGTCATAAATCAAATTACTAGGACAACCGGAAAGTAGCGTAGTTTTTTTAAAAAATAATTTTAAAATAAATACTTTTTTAACAAGTCTTTTATTTTAATCCGTTATCAACTACCATTCGCCATCAAGTTTGCAGATGCTCAATGCCGGATTGATAAAGAACAGATGAGTTTTGAGCAAAATATTTAGAGATGCATTTTGGATATCATCCCAATTTTTCAAATGCTTTTGTCACATAAAGTGTTGTAGCGATCAGAATAAATGGATATTCGATGGCACAAATCTCCAGCTAGTATTATGGGTGAGGCTGTACCTCCTATCCTAATTATATTAAATTTTTCCATTGCAGTGTGATTTTGCATTAGTGATACAGAATAACTCTTTTTCTGTTGACAATCGTTGGGCACTTCTTAATTAAAGATTGATCCAATCCAACTGGCATGATTACTCTATCCAATTGTTCACAGTAAAGGTCTGCAATCACACTTTGTCCAGGTTTCAGCAATTGAAATGAACAATTCTGCGAATATACCCTCACACAAAAGCGCCTTTTTTAGAGTAAACCTGACTTATTCGGAGCCTTTCCTTTTGCGCTTTGGATCAAATATGGCTTCTGTACATTGTGCTATTGAAGTAATAAGTTGCAGGTGGTTTGAGTTTTTCCTGGTTTTCCCCATGAGATACGCACGATGGGCAGCTACCCCTACAAAATCCTCGCAGAATGCCCTGCACCCCACACGTTAGTGGTATGCGAGTCTCACCTATTTTCCACCGTCACTTTTAATCGGTTGAGGGGGTGGGGTTACATAGCCCTAGGTACGTGAAGTGTGGTGAAAAAAAGTGATTTAGTCTTAGCAGCACGGAGCAAATCACACCTTTCCCACCTTTCAATCCGTCCAAACTACAAAATATGATCCCAGGCTTAGAATGTCTATAAAATATTACGACTGCATGATTTTTATTAACATTTATTCCTTTTCATGTAGTCATGCGTCGCCTTTCGTTGTGAACTGTTCTTCCCACGGATCCTATGAGTACAGGATCGGCGAGCACATCCACGTCATCACAGAAGTCAGCATGAAAAATACGATTCCACACACTTTTCGATACAGTAATAAGTGCTGGGTCGACAATCATCCAGTAAAGACAAAATTGTTGTCACTTTTCGAGCATTACATTCCCGCTGTGGGTTTGGATTTGATGCTTCTCCTACAGGGTAAAAGACCCAGGTGAGTGATATTTTTTTCTTCTTACGAACTCTTTCATCTCTTAAGCACAAGAAATTTCAAGTCCAAGCTTTATCTTTCATTGACGATTCTGGGAAATTAAATAATTGCAGATGGCCCTTTCTATGTCTTCCTGGGTGATCTATAAATATGAGAACACATTATAAGAAACGGGAAAAAGGAAGTTTCCTTTATAAGGCGTTTTGGTTTATAATACACATCTTTGCCAATAATATATATATATATATTGAATATATTAACATAAACTTCAGGAATTTATGAATAATTGAAACTATGATACCTTTTCGCAAATATACCCACGGATAGTCAAGTAGAATATCCACATATATATCTTCTTCATTCTAGCAACAGCCTCGTGGTGGGTCAATGTCTTCTGCCCACTGACAGAATCCAAAATCTGAGATGTTGTTCTCTTTTTTATGGGGTAGGGTTGTTAATGCTACTCCCAAAGCTCTGCACTCATATTGGACCGGGACCTATGGTGTAAAGTGGATTCGAACCATTACAAACATCCATGCACCACTGACATTCGAATTCGAAACATGTGGTACGGAGCACCAGACTCTTGGCCATCATACCCATATATATCCTGCATTCTTGGCAAGATGTCTTCAGGGTGTGAGGCTTGAAAGTTTTAGTTTTGACGCCGTACTGCTTTTTCCGTACAAGGCCATAAAGATTTATTTAATTGGATTTGCTTCTAGATCGACTTACTGTGGCGTTTGCTGATCAAGAATTTTGTACAGCAACTCAACTGCCGAGTTTTCTGCAAAGTGATATTTAAATTACAGACTGATACATAGGTTCATGGGTTTCAACAAGTATTCACCGCTTTACTCTGCTGTTCTTTTTTATTTGGATATGCATCAAACTAATTGGATTCGGTAATGCATTCATTTGATTATAGATGTTATTTATTTAGAGGTCTGATGCTTCGTGGAATACAGACAACCTAAACATTCCATCGTAGACAGGTATGGACTTTTTTATATGGCTGCGATATTCACATGGTGCCATATAACGCCCCAATAAGGACCTCCTAGACAAGATATCATGCACTAACATATATATATTCCTTGTCATTTGCACGTGTATGGACGATTGTGATTTCGTTCTCAAGAGATGTTTTGTTTTGGGAGAACAGTTACTGCTATTGTCTGGAGTAGACTGACATCAACGCCCCCTGCCAGCCTTACCAAATGCGCAATCATGATGCGAATTTAATTGTTTTTTATGTTCATTTCAACCTTAAATTAAAAGCAAAAATCATTGCTTTAAAAAAATAATAATAAAACCCTCACATTGAAAAAAACAGAGCAAAAAAAGTATCACTAGCAGCTCCATCTAGTGATCAGAATTAAATTTAGGCTCTTTCATTAAATTTCTTTCCAAGAATCATGTGAACAGATTTATTAGCTTTTTAATCATACGATTTTGAAATACATGACATTCTTTTTTTTATTCTAACGAAGTTTACTTTTCTTCAGATTAGTGTCCCTGTATCGCTTTCTGGACAGAGTGGTGAAGATTTCCACCTATTTCATTTGCAATTCTTGGATTTACGAGTCGGGAACTTTTGGGGTATGCAACGCATGGTGAATAACAAAGAAAAAAGAGGTAAAATACTTTTGTCACTTTATAAATACAGATTGGGCATAAAATAACCATCCCTGTTAGGATAAAGCTAATGATCTGAAACTAATGAACACGGAATAAAATAAAATTTTCGTATTCCGGCTGTTGAAAACATGGTCATACGAATTAAAACACTTCCAAAATTACCTATAGGTGATAATTTGTTGTTTCTCTATATAGCAGTATGATACATAGCAGATGGAAGTGTTATTAGCCAATAGTTTCCGATGGAATGACCACCTCGTCCTTCTGAATTCTCATATCTTTTGCCTATGGGGGTATTTTAAATTATTTGTGTAAGTTACAAACGAGCATTCCGTGAAAGAGCATATATAAGATGAACTGTTACTAACAGGTGGGCTGAAATGTCCGCAGGTTGACACATAGATGGCGCTACTAGTATTAAATCCATATAATGTTTAGTTAGCCCTAACCTTCAAAAGACACGTGTATAAATTTGGCAGCTGTTGCACTATTAGTATGTGAGTTATAGCATTTTTTAGGGAGGCAACTTTTGTTAGTTTGAAAAAATGGATGAAAAAGGAATTTCGTGTGTTAATTAAAGCATTGCTTTTTGGCGGAAAAAATACTATTGAAGCCAAGGCTTGGCTCGATAAACATTATTCGGACTTTGCACCAGGAAAATCAAATGTAGAGAAGTGGTTTGCTAAATTTAAACGAGGCGGAATGAGCACCGAGAACGATGCACGCAGTGGTCGCCTCAAAGTGGCTGTTACCGAAGAAAAACATCAAAAAAGTCCACAATAGCTGTTTATTGCTGTTTATGATAGCTGAGATCATTTCACACCGGAGTCTAATCGACAGTCAGCCGAGTGGACTGCACGTGATGAACACTAAAAATGTTATAACTCACATACTAATAGTGCAACAGCTGACAAATTTATACACGTTGTCTTTTGAAGGTTAGGGCTAACTAAACATTATATGGATTTAATACCAGTAGTGCCATCTATGTGTCAGCCTACGAACATTTCAGCTCACATATTAACATCCAAAGTGACAGTTGACATGCAACAATAGAGGGTGCCATCTGGTGTAGGGTACTGTTGCATGATGCGCTGTATCTGGTCTTGTATCTTGACCACAGGGTAGGTCATCGCATTAAACATACCAAGTGGGCTGAAAAGCTCATAGGCCAGCATAGAAAAATTCTTTTTTTTTTTTTTATAAAATTTGATTTTTTTATTCAATATAGTTGCCTTCGAGGGCGATACAACGATTATAGCTGTCCTACAATTTTTTCGATACCATTTTTATAGTACGATTTGTCTTTAGCCTCAAAATTGGCTTCAATTTCGGCGATTGCCTCTTCATTGGCGCGAAATTTCTGTCCAGCGAGCATCCTCTTGAGGTCTGAGAACAGGAAAAAGTCGCTGGGGGCCAGATGTGGAGAATACGGTGGACGCGGAAGCAATTCGAAGCCCAAATCATGCAATTTTGCCATCGTTTCCATTGATTTGTGACACGGTGCATTGTCTTGATGAAACAGCACTTTCTTCTTCTTCAAATGAGGCCGTTTTCCGCGTTTTCGTCTTTCAAACGCTCCAATAAAGCTACGTAATACTCGCTGTTTATGTTTTTTCCTTTTTAAGGTAGTCAATGAATATTATACCATGCGTATCCCAAAATATTGGTGCCATAACCTTGCCAGCCGACTTTTAAGTCTTTCCACGCTTTGGTGTCGGTTCATCACGTGCAGTCCACTCGGTAGACTGCCGAGTGGACTCCGGTGTGAAATGATGGAGCCATGTTTCATCCATTGTCACATATCGACTAAAAAATTCGGGTTTATTACATATGGATTTAATACTAGTAGCGCCATCTATGTGTCAGCCTATGAACATTTCAGCCCCCCAGTTAGAGCGCGTGGTCGAGGAGACTTTATTGTTGATTAATAAACAACAATAGAGGGGGCGCCATACACGGGTTGAAATATTTTGACCACAAGGAAGGTCAGCGCATTGAACATATAGCGCGGGGTCCAGGAGACCTTATTATTGATTAATAAAATATTATTTGCTGTAAGTTTCAAGTTGTATATTATTCATTTTCGTATATGCATTTTTAAATATTAATGAAATTTTTATATAATTCTTTTTCATGTACGTAATCCCTTCGCTGATTATAATTTTCTGTCTCAACAACACCAAAATCTCTTCTATCGGTAACTTTTGGTACTATTTTTTTATTTTGGAGAGGGGGTTCTGTACGTGAAATTCATTTTTTTATCAGTTCTTTAGTTGTAACTGCAGATGCTTCCTAATTTGGAAAGTTATTTTGTGGCCGCCAAACATAATGCTATCTAAAATACAATACATTGTAAAAGTATACTGTGATTGTTCTAAATATTATTTATTATTATTTTTTTTATATGTATTAGAAAAAAAAAAAGAAAAAAAAATTGATTTTTTTAAATTTGAATCGATATTTATATATTTAAATTGATATGATATTGATATATTTAAAGAAAACATTTCTTTCATGTCAACTGTATTTTTTCAAAAAGTTTCTTCAACTCTCCATAACATATTTTTCAAACATTTGCAAAATTTAATTTCTTTAAATCATTTCCAACCCCTCAGTAACGTGTGGCTACGTTTTAATATATTTATTAACAAAGTGCATTCATTATTTTTTAGAATTTATTATTCTTTTAATGAGAGAAAATACTGTTTTCCCTTTCTAAATTTCATTTATCTTTAAAAGGATTTCCTAATAATTTCGACAAATTATTCCAGTTTTCTTTTTAAAGAAATTCATAGATAGAAGATATATTTTATCGAGGGCCTGAATGGCCGAGTGGCTAGCGCTCTGACCTCGATACTACAGGTTTCGGTTCGAGTCCCGGCGGTGCCATGGATGTTTGGTTCGGGATCCACTTTAAACCGTAGGTCCCGGTCTAATAGGATCGTAGAGCGTTGCGCGGGCAGTGTTACTCCGCGTCCGTGGCTTATCTTCAAATGACACGCGCCCCCTCCTAGGTAATGCAAAGTGAGTAACGTCTGTGCAGGCGAAGGCGACAAGATGTCTAAGTGTTTGCCAGCTGCATTAGAAAGAAAGATATATTTTTATGCAAATAATAAAAGTATTAAAACATTATATTTCTGAAGAATTTTTTTTTTTTTATAATTGGATACTTATTTATTTAATTAATTATTGCACATCAGTGGACCTCATGTTCTAAAAAAAAAAAAAAAGTAAATCATTTATAGTTTATTGGTTCAAATAACTTATAAAATGGTGTACTTTCATGTGTTATGTTCTGATACAGGAAAGTACACCCTTTATACTTCATTCATCACAAACAATTCAAATAATCACACAACCCAAACTACAAACAGTTCATTCATTAAATGGCTATTTAAGGAGCAATGATGGACTTTGCTTTGCCTTTTAGGGTTCACCTTTGAAAATTCTAAAATGCATTTTCAAAAAGAACTATTGAAATGTTGAGGTTTTGAAGCTGCCTATCTTTTTCCCTCGAGGTCCTAATCTCTGTATTCTTGGTAAGCCTGGTCCCGATAGACCTGAAAACAAAATTTTGATAATACCCACATAAATAATCTACAGGCGGTACCAGATGATAAGATTAGGAGTGGCCGAGTTACAGAACAAATAATATTTTCGTAAATTTTATTGGGGAAAAAAAATGTAGAATTAAAGGTGTGATATTTCGAAATAACTTATCTTAAAAATAAAGCAATAATTTCAATAAATTATTTTCATTTTCATTCTGTTAGCATTTATAACAGTGTTAGTTTGATAAATGGATTAAAAACTGCCTTAATTTGTACAATAATTTAACAAGCACTACAATTGTTTTTTACGATTTAACGGGCGACATTTATTGGCAATAAAAATGTCTTTTAAGTTAAGTTGTAACAAGAGAATTAACGGACGGAGATCGAGGAAAATCTTTAAGTTTAATTTTCTGCTCTATTTTTTTACAATGGTATTTTACAATGGCTTTTTTTTTACAATTTTTACCATAGTTTAATAAGAACAATTGCTTTCCTTACAACTGCCTAGATGAAGAAAAGTTCGCTTTTCTCTAAGCTAATTTTTTCTCCTAATTTGACCTTTGCTCATTCTGGTTTTTTTTTACATGCAACTGATTTCATCAACATCCAAACTTTTGAAATTTTTGTTATTTTTTTTTTTATAATTTTATTAAATAAATAAATCTTTTTTAAAAAAGGGCATTTAATTATCTTTTTTTTTTATTAACTCAAAGGGCATGAGACCACCGCTATGTTTCAACATTTTACAGTGAAGGAACTAGTGGCCGCTACGCAGCCAAGGATCTCCGTGTTAATCTACAATAAGAGAACAATTGCTTTTTTTCACGATAGTTTAACAGATGCCATTTATTGACAATAAAAATAATGCTTTTTTTTCATTTATTTATTTAACTTATAAGAAAATTAAGGATGAAGATCAAGAGAAATCTTTGAATTTAAATATATCTGCCCTTTTTTTTTAACAATTTTCTTGCAATACTTTCTTTGCAATTTTTTAATATCTTACCTGGCACCATCTCGTGTTAACAAAAGTAAGGTTTTTATTTAATTTATGATAAGAGAATGAAGAGAAAGAAATCAAGAGGATTCTTTAAAGTTTTAAAGTAAAAAACGAATGTGTATCTGCCATAACCTATGCACGTACCAGATGTGAAAACTCCAGGTTTAAATCTGCGAATTGTTATAAAAGATAAACAAAATTTTAATTTTATATATATGATAAAATATTTTTTCAACAGAAATAGTTACTTACAAATTTATAAAATGTTTACAAAATTATATGATTGAGGTACATTTCAAAATGAGATTGGCAAAATATAAATAAATAATTATAATTTGAATAAGTGTTTTGGTCAATGATAATGTCTAATCAGTATTATTGATTAACTATGTTATTCTTTCAATGAAGGAAGTATTATATTATTGTATTCAATATTTCGTTTTTATTATATTACTATAATAAATATTTGTTAATAGATTCAATAATTCGCATTATTGGATTCCACCATTTTGTTGAATACATTATTTGTAATTAATATTTCTTATTGTATTCAGTAAGTCGTTTTTACTTGTTAATATATTTAATATGTGTTATTGTACTTAATAACTATTATTAATGTATTTAATAATTCATAATACACTGAGTGACAAAAGTCATGGGATACCTCTTAATATCGTGTCGGCCCTCCTTTCGCCCGGCGAAGTGCAGCAACTCGATGGACTCTAACAAGTCGTTGGAAGTCTTCTTGCAGGAATATTGATGCTGTCTCGATAATCCATAATTGTGAAAGCGTTGAGGGTGCAGGATTTTGGGCACGAACAGACCTCTCGATGATGTCCCATAAATGCTCGATGGGATTCATGTCGGGCGATCTAGGTGGCCAGATCATTCGTTGGAATTGTCCAGAATGTTCTTCAAACCAATCTTGTGTGACATGGCGCATTGTCAAAAAAATGTTGTTTGGGTACATGAAGTCCATGAATGTTCTCAAGTAGCTGAACATAAGCATTTCCAGTCAATGTAGTCGTCCAGAGGACCAAGTACATGCCATGAAAAACAGCCCACACCATTACTGATTTGGAAAAGTGCCACAGTTTGGGTCCATGGCTTCGTGGGGTCTGCGCCACACTCGAACCCTACCATCAGTTCTTGCCAACTTCGGGACTCATCGGACCAGGACACGGTTTTCCAATCATCTAGGGACCAACCGATATGCTCACGTGCCCACGAGAGTCGCTGCGCGATGTCGTTCTGTCACACTCGAGTCGGTCTTCTGCTGGAATAGCCCAAGAAAGCCAAATTTCTCCGCACATTCTAACAGACAAGTCCCTTGTACTCCCATTGATGATTTCTGCGGTTATTTGACGCAGTGTTGCTTGTCTGTTAGAATTTACGACTCTTTGCAGACGTCGCCGGTCTCGGTCGTTAAGTGCAGGCGGTCGACCACTGCGCTGTCCATGGTGGGATGTTATGCCTGAAATGTCATACTCTCGGCACACTCTAGACACAGTGGATCTGGGAATGTTGAATTCATTTCCGAAATGGCATGACCCATGCGTCTAATTCCGCGTTCAAAGAATTCCTGTCGTGCGGTCATCATCACGTCAAAACCTCTTCACATGAATAACTCAGAAATGAAAGCTCTGCGAAAGCACTGCGCAATATACCTGTTCTACGCGATGCTACTGCCATCTGAAAATTTGCATATTGCTATCCCATGACTTTTGTCACTTCAGTGTATAGTATTTAATAATTCATGTTACAGTATTATTATGTTGCAGTATTCCTCTTATTGTGTTCAAAAATGTATTGTGTTCAGTGTATCGCATTATTGTATTCAATAATTATCATTATTGATTTCAATCATCCCATGGTTGAATTCAGTAATTCCTATTATTGTATTTAATAACTCGTGTTGTACTATTGTATTTAATAATTCTGATTACTGCATTCAGTAGTTCTTATTGTATTCAATAATTCGTGTTCCGATTACTGTATTCAATAATTCTGATTACTGTATTCAATAATTCTGATTACTGTATTCAATAATTCTGATTACTGTATTCAATAATTCTGATCACTGTATTCAATAATTCTGATTACTGTATTCAATAATTTTCATTTTATGCATTACTGTATTAATCATTATTTTTCTGATTACTGTATTCAATAATTTTCATTTAATTCGCGTTGTACTATTGCATTCAATAATTCTTATTGTATTCAATAATTCGTGTTCCGATTACTGTATTCAATAATTCGATTACTGCATTCAATAATTCTCATTGTATTCAATAATTCTCAATGTATTTAATATTTTGTGTTCCAATTACTGTATTCAACAATTCATGTTAGTGTATTGAATAATTTCTGTTATTGCATTCAATAATTCCTTTTTTTGTACTAGGTATTTTATACGGATATTAAAGCTCTAGATGTGTGGGAGTACGTGGGTTCTTTTGTCAGTGGGGCCCCTTTTTACGATTGGAAGTTCGACAAGAAATCCAAGAAGAAAAAATTAAATCTTCAAGACGGTAGGCAAAACACTCTATAGACATTATTAAAAAGGCTATATATAAAGTACCTCTTTCTTTAATGTGATTTTTACATTATTTTTTATATGCGCTGTAATCATTTAATAATGTACATGATATTTTTTGTTATAGAAATAGCAATTTATCAATGAGTAGCAATTTATCTCTCGTATTGGAAAATATAAAGTGCATGTAAACAATAATCACATTATCTTAAAGAAGAATTGCTAATCCTTCTGAAAATGAGCAATCTTAGATAAAATGTATGCTATATCAATAACAATGAGGCGATTTATTTAAACTGCATTAAAACATTTTGATGGATTTTTTTGTGAATAACTCCTTCCCCCTTGCATATTTTCATATTTATTTAAGTATTATTATTTAAGTATTATAGTAAGTAGTATTAAGTATTATTTTTTATTAAGTATTTACACAGTCCAGTCACATTAATGGGACCACCACCTACTTTCGACGTCAACGCGAAATAACCAATCACAAAGGCAGGTGGCACCACATTGCGGTGGAGTGTATATAAAGGATGTCCGAAGGGCATCGGAAAGCATTTAAATAATTATATTTATTTATAATCGAATTTTATAAGCCGCTCTGCCAAAAGGTGATTATTATGGCTTTTGACAGGTGGTCACATTAATGTGACTGTACTGTGTATTTAAGTATTATTATTAATTTATTTCCCAAAAAATATGCTCAAACGCCTTATATTCCACGAAAATAATCTTTCTACTCAAACACACAGTGTTTTTTTTTTATTAATTGATATCTAGAAAAGTTCTTAATTTGACGTGAATACTTTTCACTAAGAACCCTTCTTCTTCATCGGTACAACAGCTCCATGGTGGGCTAAGGCCATGTGCCTAATAGCAGATTTGTTTGCAGATATGTTTTTTAAAAGAAGTATGTTGGGTGATCGGTCCTACGCCCTACAGTCACATGAGATCAAGTATATACCTCCAGTATAAAGTCGAACCACTACAAACATCCAAGTTCTACAGCAAGTTCTCTAACAATTAATGCAGAGTTAGCCCTCAGAACGTCATTAAATAGGACGCCTTTAGGTCTTCCACGGGGTTCGTTTTCTAAGCTCGTATCGCCTGATTTAAACTTCTCAAACTGAAATTGCTGATCTTTTGACCCCAGGAAGGTACCCCTTATGTACCCATATCAAATGACTCTTTGACCTTCTCTGAGATCTGCTCCAAGATAAAACTTCAAAACCAGCAGCTATGGGAAATCTTCTTTCGACTCACCCCTGGTATAATAGGCAGCTCCCTGGTGGTGCCCTTACCATTAAGGCTCATAGAGTCTTCCAGACTACCTATAGTAAGCTTGCAAGTGGACACATCATGTGCCTCTCTTTTGATAAGAAGGAAAACAACTTTCCGATCGTGTACCAACTGTGACTCAGAGAAGGCCTCTCCCAAACACCTGTTGAATTGTGCGGGCCCTCATCATCAGCCTTCAACTTGTTTATGATTTTTGAAGATTCTTGGGTTTGTGGATTTGATCTTGCGTGCGCCTGAATCCTGTGGAGTAAAACATCAACAATAACAACTTCTCAAACCATCGTCTCACTGTGTAAACATTAGCTGCGTTATTCCCAAATGCAGCGTTAATGTTTGTATTGCTTGGGTAACAAATTGACTAAGTTTATATTCACACAGAAAAATTTTGTATATATATATATATATATATATATATATATATATATATATATATATACAGGATGATTATAATGATTAAATTAAAGTCCTCCTTTCAAAATGCTGTTAAAAAGAAAGAACCACTCGTCACAATGAGTTCAAATTTGAACTGAAGATACTTGAAGAAAGGGAAACGGTGCGTCATAAAACGTTCCAAAAAAAAAAAATTCCACCGATCCAACTCATGCCAAATACGTTGTCATTTCGATTCGAAATACCACTGTCAATCGAATTCACTTTCTTTATACCGCTTACAGCGCCATCTATCAATACACTTTGGAACTTTTTTGATGCCGTACCGTTTTCTCCTACCTCAAGTATCTTCAGTTCAAATTTGAACTGAATGTGACGAGTGTTTCTTTTTTTTTTTACAGCACTCTATTATAGTTTATATATTTTTTACAGCACTTTAATATTAGGTTTTTGAAAGTGGGACTTTAATTATAATCACCCTGTATATATATATATATATATATATATATATAAACACTTACATAACATTAGAAAAGAGCACAAAATAAACAGTGGCACCCTCATAATATAATATGATATAACATTCATATTACACTCTTATTAACTTATACTGATAGATAGATATTTTATAGTACTGCAGCTAATACTGAGAAATTCATTTCATGAGAAATGTAATGGAACTTAAGATTTCAAAAAAAAATAATAATTAAGTATTATTTTTGTTATTGTAGATAAATTCATTGTTCATGTTTTTTTTTAAATAAAAATTGTAATTTTGTGATGTTTTTTCAGAGTTTACTTCTATTCTGTCTTCATTCAAGTGATTGTGATTTTCTTCCTCTGCTGGCTACTTTTCAAAGCATTTTTATTACTAACTCAAAGTACCTTTTATTTGTTAATGGTGCCTGTCTTAGAAATTATACAGAATTGAATTTTATGTAATTTGTTATATTTATGCTATTTTGTTTCAATATTTTTTTATAAGATTGTTTTGTTGTTATTATTATGAAATTTTGAAATTCATGATTCATACATGATTGAACAAATTAATAAAAAAATTAAATACTAAATGACTTTTGATTATTTTATTTAAACTCAAAGGATCAAAATGAATGACGAAAGAGTTTAAAGTTTGATTATCAAAAAAAAACATTTATTTTATAAATATATTTCATAAAATTAATTGTATGCAATCTTTAATGACTAAAATAAAATATATATATTAGAACGAGTTTTAAAAATTCATTTTTATGTGCAATAAAACAAACAATTTATATAAAAAAATATTTTAAAATTACTTATTTTTTCAGACTCGTCTTTTATTATTTCATTCTGCTTATCTAGTCATAAGAAAAGGTTTGCAATTATTAGGTGTAACACCTCTAGATAAAATGAATAAAGATTTTAAATTTATTATTTTTTAATAATAAAAGTTTATAATAAAAATATGTGTGATTATTTCAATTCCTTCCATTAGCTCGCACTCTCCCTATATATATATCTTGTTCAAATTTTCAATCGTTCCTAAAATACTTTTTATTCATCCACTAAACTTCAAATACACTTTTTTTTTTGAACTTGTAGTGGATGATACTAAATGTTAATACAGTTTTTCTAATATTAATTAATTCATTAAATTTAATGAATTAATTTTAGTTTTTTTTAGATTTAAGTTGCGTATATCTACCAATAGAGGGCGCCCGATAAACTTAAAAAATGAATGAAAATTATTTATAAAGGATTTTCTACAATAGAGTGAAAAAAAGTAGGAATTGACTTAAAAAAAACCTTTTTTTTTTTTTTACTTGTTTTATGTTATTTATGCACATATTATCAAAAAATTTATATTTTCATAAATGTAAAAAACTAACTGAATTCAAATGTAGAATTTTAAGAAATTTTTTATTTACTGAACATCGAGATCTTATTTAAAATATATATTTAATATTTTTGGAACTTGACTTTGTTTGAATATTTTTAATTTTAAATTTGTTTGGCTTCTAATCTGAAATTATTTAAATATTTAAAATAGTTCCAACTCCATAGTTACAATTGCAATAAAATGATTTGTATGTATTAAAAAAGTATTTTGTACTGAACAAAATATTTTTTTGTAATTCCTAAATATTAGATTTAATACAATTAAACTGGATTATATTACTATAATATTGGATAAAATTGAATAATGTATTGTTTAAGTGGGAAAAGAAGGTCATAATTTCTGTGTATTGTTTAATTCTCGAAATGAAAATATTTGTCTGGAAAGTTGCTGTGGTTATTGCTTAACAAATAAAGCTACTTTAATAATCCTTCGTTATAAAAGATGAAATAATAATTTAATAGAATTTAAAACAGGAGTATACTTCATAATCTGATGCCATTTTGTTCCAATAGCACCAGCATTTTTCAATTTCTTCTATTAGCACACACTCCCCCTATATATATATCTTGTTCAAATTTTCAATCGTTCATGAAATACTTTTTATTCATCCACTCGAGTTCAAATACATTTTTTTATTAAACTTGTAGTGGGTGACACTGGATGTTACTACAGTTTTTCCAATATTAATTCAATCATTAAATTTAATTCATTAATTTTAGTTTTTTTTTTTTTTAGATTTAAATTGCATGTATCTACCAATAGATGTCGCCATACAAACTTAAGGAAATGAATGAAAATTATTTATAAAGAACTTTCTGCAATATAATGAAAAAAGTAGAATTGACATTAAATTTTTTTATATTACTTGTTATATATTAGTGAGGCATTTTATGTTGTTGATGCCATTTGCATAAAATATGTCATTCAAAATTGAGCCATCAAAAAAGGTAACTTATTATACATAACTTGGCAATGTTAACTATATTGCCAAATTTTACACATAAGACCATCTAAAAGAACACGAACTTTTGATAATTATATTTTAGAAATTTGTTTGTACCTTAAATATGTGTCCGATCGATATTTTACTTGAAATTGCAATATATCTTTCACAGAGAAACTTTATCACCAAAATCTGCAAGTTCTGTAATGTTTTAGTATTTTTCTTTATATAGTTATAATTGATATCTTATAATAAAAAATAAGCTTCTTGTAAATAAACATTCTTATAAATTCTAATTAATGAGGAGTACAGATTAATTAAAATCAAAAATTTTTTTACATTAAAAAAAAAAACGGTACTTACGTATTAACGCCACCGCAGCTACAGATTTGGCGGTTTTTAAGTGGCGCCAATCTACACTTAAAATTTTTGTGACAAATCATAAAATACATAAAACACTTTTATTTAAAATCAAAACACTTTCAAATTTCAAAACACTTTATTTACAAACAAAGTAGTCAGTCGGATTTCGGTGAAAATGGGCCGATTAGAGTTTAACAGATTCAAAACAGCCTCTATTTTGGCGCATTGGCAGCTCTTTATTGGCGCATTAGCGCAACTTCTGGTGCGGTAGCGTTAATACGTAACTACCAAAAAAACTTTCCAAAAGAAATATGGAATATTCGTTCATAGGAACATTTAACTACATGGAATGGCGAGTCGGCCAAAAGCTTTCCCATTCCTGATTCTCAGATCTATCATTTTATACCAACACTTTAATGTAATTTTATGAAATAGGATCTTTATTAATGATCTTTATTAAGATCTTGTGAAATAAATTCAATGGCTTTTATTAACCTCCTATCTATAAAAACACTTTTTCACAGCAAAGTATTTTTTTTTACAATTTTAAAGATGCAGTATGCACACTCTCTGAATATATATATTTGTACTGTAAACTTGCTTATCAAAAATACATAACAGATGGGCTGAAAGGTTCGTAGACTGACACATAGATGGTGCTACTAGTATTAAATCCATAGGATTTTTAATTAGCCCTAACCTTCAAAAGACACGTGTATAAATTTGACAGCTGCTAGTATGTGAGTTATAGCATTTTTAGTGAAGCAACTTTTGTTAGTTTGAAAAAATGGATAAAAAGCCAATTTCGTGTGTTAATAAAGCATTGATTTTTGGCGAAAAATACTATTGAAGCCAAGGCTTGGCTTGATAAACATTATTCGGACTTTGCACCAGGAAAATCAACCGTAGAGAAGTGGTTTGCTAAATTTAAATGAGGCGAAATGAGCACCGAGGACGATGCACACAGTGGACGCCCCAAAGTGGCTGTTACCGACGAAAACATCAAAAAAAAAGTCCACAAAACCTATGAACTTTTCATCCCACTTGTTATATCCTATAAAGATAATAGTACTAAATGAACAGGTACCAAAGTATTGCAGAATAGCTGAAGACAAGCAAAACAAAATGGTACATTTAAGCGCAAAGATGGTGCATCAGTAATATTTGAAATCTTATTTTATCTTAGTAATCTGTGACGGTTTTAAGCTTAGGCCCGCGAAGCCTGATCCTAGGGCGGCACATTTTTAGGGGCGCCAAATTTTTCGAGGCGACAAAAATTTGAAATCGATTTTGTTTTTTATCAACTGTAAGATCGAATTTTAATGCTTTTCATGCTTTGGTAACCTCAAGATGTTCAATATTTAAAGGGTAGAATTATTTTTTAAAATAATTAATCGTGTAAGTAATAAAATTTTAAACATCTAACAGAAAGGCACTAAAATTTTTTTTTGTTAAGTATAGTATTTAACTATTGTCGTTAGATTTTTCATAAATTTTTCTTAAAAAATCTAAATGTAGCGTTTGT
The DNA here is from genome assembly GCA_021605095.1 of Caerostris extrusa. Classification (NCBI taxonomy): domain Eukaryota; kingdom Metazoa; phylum Arthropoda; class Arachnida; order Araneae; family Araneidae; genus Caerostris; species Caerostris extrusa. The sequence goes on along the minus strand of BPLR01005663.1, from coordinate 3,577 downwards.
TTGCTCATCATTATAACACAAAATATTAATTCGCCATATTTAATTATACCTTTGTCCGGTTAATTATATCTTTGTCCGGTTAAATTGTCTGCTTAGTTGTTATACCAATATATATATATACAATTCATGCCTAAATTCAATACCTAAATTTAATTCGAATCCATTATTACTATTCGTATTATTATTATTAATACTATTATATATAAGGGCGTCAAAATAACTTGGGCCTAGGGTGCCATGGAACCAAAATCCGTCAATAATAATAGAATAGCTTCTTATAAAATTTCCTTTCATTGTGGTTCCAAGAGAGCTTTTCATAAACTAGAAATGTTTTTTGATATTTACTGGTTGCATTATTGAAGGAATTGCTTCTTTCATATGCAACTTTCACATTTATTATTGTAATTTTTGGAAAAAAAAATATTATTTTCATAATAGAGCAAGGAGTCGAATTTTTTTTTTTTAAAGAACTGATTTCCATCTCCTTGCCTCTGAATCTTGACTCTCCACCTCTGTTAGCAGCCGGAGCAATTTTGTAAATTCAAAGAAAAAAGTCCGTGTTATGCAATTTTGCAAATATATGGATTAGGATGATATAACATTCTCCCACCCTGAATTGTCAACAATTCAGAATCATATCATAATACTGAAATACAAAGAAAAGTCAGTAAAAGAAAGTTCACAAGTTGAGCTTTTCAGGAATTTTTACAAGTCGACCAGTTCGAGTGATGTTAGGTACTTCAATATATTTAATTTCATCTAAAGAAAGAAAGGGTACTTACGTATTAACGCCACCGCAGCTACAGATTTGGTGGTTTTTAAGTGCCGTCAATCCACATTTAAAATTTTTGTGACAAATCATAAAATATATAAAACACTTTATTTAAAATCAAAACACTTTCAAAATTCAAAACACTTTTTTAAAAACCAAGTAGTCAATCGGATTTCGGTGGAAAATTAGCCGATATAGAGTTTAACATAGATTCAAAACAGTCTCTATTTTGGCGCATTGGCAGCTCTTTATTGGCGCATTAGCACACCTTCTGCTGTGGTGGCGTTAATACGCAAGTACCAAAGAAAGTTTTTTTCTTAGATGTATCTCTTAAATCACTTGTATTGGGGGCATTGTCTCCTCGTAGCTGTTCCTCGAGATATTTATTTAACGTAAAAAAGTCACTTACTAACAATCATACAATTCCTACGTCAACTCTCAAAATAAAGTTTATGCTTTCGATAATCGCATTGCAAATCCCACTTACCTTACTGGAATCCCAGATTCGCCACAATAAAGTAAATTACAACACAACAACAGCCATCTTTATTTTTCATAGAACAACAATAACGTTGCCAATTTCGCTTAACATTAAACATTAACGCGCTACACGTAAACTACACGTGCAAAGAATATAACTTAAAAAGACATTAACTTAAGACAACTTAAGACACTAACACGCGCTGCACGTGCAAATATAATTTAACGCTACACGTGCAAACTTTTTGTTCCATTGCAGCTGGCAAACACTTAGACAGCTTGGTCTTGGATGCCTTACGGCAAGCGCTGCACAGAGGTTACTCACTTTGCACTACCCAGGAGGCGCGTGTAACTTGAAGATACGGACGCGGAGTAACAATGCCCCCGCAACGCTCTACGATCCTATTAGGACCGGGACCTACGATTTAAAGTGGATTCCGAACCACTCCAAACATCCATGGCACCGCCGGGACTCGAACCCTGTGGTACCAAGCGCCAGATCTCTAACCACTCGGCTCTATACGTGTAAATATAACAGATGATCCTAAGAATCCCAAGGGAATAAACAGCTTAGTAGGATAAAAAAAATCAAGGTCTTTTTTTTTTTTCTTTCTTAATTGTGAATGTTTGGATTTAATGTGAGTTTAAAAATGTGAATGGGGATTATATAGCAGTGTAATTTAATTTTTTGGTTACAATACAAAGAAGGCATGGTCAGTCTGTTTTAAAAATTAATATTTCTTCCTTTGACTGTGTTCAACAATTTAAATACCTTGGAACTATCATTAATAAGGATAATGAAATTAAATTTAAATCAAATTATAGAATATTTTAAGGCAAAGAAATGTTTTTATGGGCTAAGAAACCACTTATCAAAACTTATTAGTTTTAAAACAAAATTTACTTACTATACAAGATCTTAATCAGATCAACCGTTTTGTATGGCAACGAGTATTAGCCATTCAATAAATCTGAAAAAAGATAGGCTGTTAATTTACGAAAGAAAAATATTTCGAAAATTTATGGTGCTGTTAGGCAAAACAATGTCCGATATAGATGTCCGATATATAATGTCCGGCATGTCCAGAATACAATATAACCATGGAATTTACAACAAATTCAAAGAACCTGCTATTGTAAAAGTTATAAAAGCAAGCCGTATTAGATGGATTGGACACTTTCAGATATAAAGATTCAAATACAACTAATAAAGTTACTTTTTAACAATTGAGGGCACACTAACAAGAGGAAGGCCTCCTACCAGACGGACGGTTTCAGTCGAAAAGAGATCTAAAGGGCATGGGTTTGGTTTGGTATGTTGCTCTACTGTCATTTTATGCATATTTGGGGCTAATTAGACCGAGATCTACAGATTAATGTGGATTCGAACCACTCACAAACATCCATGCCATTGACAGGATTCGAACCTGAAGCCTGTGGCGCCAAAAGCGCCGGCCCATTGACCCATACCCTTCAGGCCCAGCCCACTTAAAGGGTCTGGGAGACAACTGATGGTGATCTATGCCTCGGACAGAGTTAGAAGGAGGAAGCTCATGGAGAATGTCACTGCCTTAGAGACATTCTTGTCCTCTAAATTTGTTTTTGCAGAAAATACATATATCCTATAAAGATAATAGTACTAAATGAACAGGTACCAAAGTATTGTACCAGAATAACTGAAGACGAGCAAAGAAAATGGTACATTTTAAGCGCAAAGATGGTGCATTAGTAATATTTGAAATCTTATTTTTCTTAATAATAGAATAGCTTCTTATAAAATTTCCTTTCATTGTGGATCTAAGATAGCTTTTTATAAACTAGAAAAGTTTTTTAATATTTACTTGGCATGGGCTACTACTAGTTATATTATTGAAGGATACTATTGAATTGCCTCCTTCATGCAACTTAACATTTGTTATTGGAAATTTTGGAAAAAAATATAATTTTTTCATAAAAAGAGGGTAGGAGTCGAATTTTTTTTAAAAACTGATTTCCAACTCCTTGCCTCCGACTCTTGACTCTCCACTTCCATTAGCAGCATGAGCAATTTTGAAATTTTCGAAGTGAATAATTGCAAAAAGAGTCCTTTTTTATACAATTTTGCAAATATGTGGTTTATGATGATTGTGATGATGATGAGTCCCAAGGAAATAAAAAGCTTAATAGGATATAAAAAAAATCAACGTTTTTTTCTTAATTATGATTTTTTTGGATTTAATGTGAGCTTAAACATTAAGTTATATGTTATAGCAGTGTAATTTAATTTTGGTTTCAACACAAAGAAGACATGGCCAGTCTGCTTTAAAAATTAATAATTTTTCCTTT